>PVJO010001873.1:0-158394 GCA_004026905.1 Hystrix cristata
ATTGACTCTCACAGAGAGTTTTTGGTAGGTTTGCCTATCTCTTGTCTCTATCATTCATTTACTCATCCAACAGCCATTTACAGAGCACCTACTCTATGCCATCTTCTCCTGGGCTCTGGGGATGAGTGGTGAGTCTGACGTAACCATTACCTACTAGGAATTTGTAACTAATGGGAGAATTTGGGCATAAAAACAAAAGCAAAAACAAAAAAACAATTCTCTGAGGTGACAAAGGACAAATGAGTTGTATATGCCCAGCTCAGTGGCAGGCACAAGATGTGTGTGTGTGTGTTTACATGTGTGCAAGAATGCTTGGGAGTAGATGGGAGATACCAAAAATATCATGCCCTGGGGCAAACAGCAATCTTATCTGACTTCCATCTCTGGCTTAGCCACTGAACAACTCTGGGACCTTTCATGTGTCTCCTCATTTCTCCAAGGTTAAGTTTTCATATCCATAAAATGGGACTAATGATAGCAATTTCTGGTGAGGTTTTATGCCAATGCTTTATTTTCCTGGTGAGGTTTTTTTTGTTTGTTTGTTTAAAGAATCAAATATGAGGAAATGGTGCTCAATAAAGAAAAGGTTTTATAGACACATGTGATACCAAGCCTCTGTTCTGACAGGCGATCCAACATCACAATTTTGATTGTCATTGTTGTTATCTGAGCGCTTACTAATATAATCCAGGCAGTATTCTAAGGGCTTCGCAATTCTCTGGATGAGTCGAATCCCGGGAATTTTAGGGCAGATGAGAAATTGTTCTGGAGTGAGCTCTTCATGAGTGACCCAGGTAGAGTGCTTTTCACTTTCAGGGAAAGGCTTCGGAGAAGAGCTGCCCACCGTCCCCCATCAGCACCCCTCATACTGGAGATCAGCAGGGAACCCCTGGGGTGCCAGCTAGGAATGCAGAATCCTGCCTGCCATCCACAGAATCAGAATCTGCATCTGAAGCCCCTCTCCCCCAGCAGAGGAGGAAGAACGCTTCAGGAGAGGTTCCTCAGCAGAATGGTAGCCTGTCCCGCTGCCCCGAGGGAATGTCGCTGCCCAGGGAGGTGGCGGGGTGGGTGCAGGAGCCGGGTCCCGGCTGAGCCAGGTTCGCCCCTCTCTGCGTGCTCCACTGTGCCACGTCTTCACCTGGCATTCATGCACGTGCTCCCCTCACCCCCATTCTGAGAGGAGGCGCCCCTGTGCTCCCCCTTCACGAGTGAGGAGAGAGAGGCACTGGGAGATTAAACACCGGCCCACGGTCACTTGGCAGCAGAGCCTGCGTTCGAGCCCAGGTCCGAGGGCCACAGGCACTGACCCACAGGCAGCACTTCCTGCACGCCGGTCTCCCACCAGGCCCTCTTCCAACATCCAGTACTAAAGTGCAGGCAGCGGCCCCTCCCGCCTTCCCCAGCCTTGGCCTTTCTTGGGCGGGGGGCTCAGCACAGATGCGGTTTCCTATGGCTGGCTGCTGGAAGGGCCTGGGCTGGGGACCCTCGCTCGGGGCATGGGCAGAGCCAGTAGGCATCGTGCCCTGCTGGGCTGCAGGGACTGCTGGAGCCCAGCCCCTCTCTGTCAGCACTTTTGCTGCCCCCAACCCTCCCCACCCTAGTAATTAAATAAGTCTCTGGAAGAGGAGCCTGTACAGTATGTCATAAAATCTCTCTGAACTACCTATATTTACCCCTGAAAGTGAATTCTTTATAAGACCCGGGATATCAAAGCAGCCGGGGATCAAAGTCGTTTTAATAAGCCAGCCGAATGCGCCTGCCCGGCCTGGCCTCCTCCCACTGCCCTCCTTGGAAGGCACTTAGGACTCCACTCGGGCCACATTGTCACTCTGATTGCTCAGTGCACATGCCTTTAGGGGAACAAAAGCACCGCCTTCTCCTTCCCCGGGCCCTGCTCCTGCTGCCCCACACAGACCGCGCACTCTGCAGAGCAGCAACGTGAGGCCGGGGTGGACATCGGTAAGAAGTTGCAGGTCACCCTGTGCTGGGAGGGCGGGAGCCAGGCACGGCAGACTGGCCTGTGGGTGCCTTTGGTCTACACTGGGCTGCAGAAGGGGCAGCATTAAAAATTGGAGCGAAGCTGGGAAATTGTTCCCTTGGGGTTGGTTACTGGAAAGGGCTCCAAGGGAGGGAGACGGAGACTTTCAGTGTGTTTCTCGCCTTCTGGTCCTGATTTAGGTGTTAGTTACAGGGTGTGTTCACCCTGTAACTAAAAAAATTCATCATGATGGACGATTAATCCGTGTGCACTTTTTTGTATGCACGTTACACTTCAATAAAAAGATTGTAAAAGTGTGAGTGATTCACATAGGATTCTACCTGTCCAGACTCCCTGGGCTCAACCTGGCCACTGTCAATGGGAACTGAGTCAGTGTGCCCGAGGTAAGAGGTGGGTTCTCTCTTGTCCCAGTCCCCCACGCACCATGTCACAAACCTCTGCCACCCACCTGCCCTTCTAGGAATTTCAGTTCGAGATTGTAGGTGTAGTGCAGCTCTCTTATGGCACTCTTGGGGAAACTGAGGCCCAAGGGGAGAGAGCTAGCAGATTAAGACCAGATCCAATTTTTAGTTGTTGGTTTAGACTTGTTATTTTACATCAAGTGGGAGGGGCAAACTATGTCCCATGAGCCAAATTCACCCTGTTGTCTGTTTTGTAAATAAAGTTTTATTGGCAGCAGTCACATTCATTCGTTTATGTACCATCTATGACCACTTTGGTGCTACAATGGCAGAGCTATGTAGTGGACACAGAGACCATGTGTGGCCCTACATATTTATTATTTGAACTTGCAGGAGATCTTGCTGACCTTTGCTTTACCCCATGATATTTCCTATCGCACGTCCCAGCAGGGAGTAAAATAAAGTCCAGTGTATCATTCAGCCACCAAGTCTAGCAGAGGCTGGATGTATAAAAGTCCCAGCTGGGTCTGCCTCTGTATCTCGGTAGGTGGGAGCGAGGGTCTGGAAGGGTGGCTGGGGAACTGAGGAGCAGCGTGGCTTTAGGAGTCTTGATGTCCTCGGACCTCAGTGTAGTGCATCTGCCCCCGCATGGTGGCACAGAGAAAATCCGGAGTGGTGGTGGGACAGGAAGTGCTTCGGAGGTTGGAGAGGGTGAGGGTGGAGGGTGGAGGTGATGCCAATGGCTGTGGTATGACACTATTCCCTAGTAGTTACTAAGTGCCTGCCACGCTACATGAACTGGATTTTTTTTTTTTTTAGTACTGAGGGTTGAACCCTAAGCATTAGGCAAGCACTCAACCACTGAGCTGTACCTCCAGCATTGGGCTTGGCATTTTTCATGGATTATCCCATCTAGTACTTCTAATAAATATTTGAGGTACGGAGGGAGTATTATAGGGAATAGCTAGATCTCCTACTTTTCAGATCTCTTGTTTATCATTAAAGTTGTGGGTGGTGGTTATTCTGCCTATTTTACAGGTGGAAGCAGGAGGATGTAAAACTTTAAGAGCTTGGTTACTCCACATTTACTGAGCATCTTCTATGCGCCATCCTTGCCATTCTGTTTTTGGCTCGAGGGATAGAACGGTGAACAAAACACAGATGCACGAAGCTTCTTCCTAATAAATTGACGCACATGTGCAGGACATGGGTCTACGGCTTGACAATTAGATGTTCCTTTCAGAGCTCCCTGGCAGCTCTGCAAAGCTCAGTGGCGTTAAGCCACTTTGTCTCTTGGGGAGCTGGAAATAGGTCACATGGACCCCCATGTGACACAGTCCTGCTTAAGTCCCAGCTGGAGGCTCCCGAGCCCTCCTCCGAGGCAGTCTTGTGGGACACTCAGCCCCACCTGCTTCCTTCCGGTGCAGAGGCCTCCCAGGGAGACTCGGGGTCTTGGTGCTTCTTGGGGACTTGAGCTACTTGAGTGTCCTCAGATGGCCAGAGAACAGAGGGTCCTGTCACTGGGAGCTGAAAAATGCCCGTGCCGAGAAGGTAGGAGAAAAGCACTTGGCTGCACCAGGCTTCAGCCTTGGGCCTGGGCCCGCAGACCCACTCCCCACAGAGACTGTGCCCCTGCCCTGGCCTGGCCTCCCAGCCTCTGCTCCCTGTCTGTGGAAGCCTTGGCCTTCGGTCGTGGGCAGTGCCCAGCTTTCTCTCAGCTTCAGGTCTTTGTGTAGACGATCCCCTCTGCCAGGAATAGACTCCATGTGCCTGACTATGTCCTCTCCAGACAAGTCTCCCTCCGCTTCCAAAGCCTTGTTCAAAGGCCTCATGCTGTCCCTGGACACCACCACCTCTGTCTGCAGGGCACCCACCCCTAGGCACACCCACTCCGGGGCACACCAGGAGGGTTCTCTGGTCTCCTCTCTCTGCAGCCTGGGAGCTCCAAGGGGACGGAGGTATTGCTGGGCACCAGCACAGGACCTGGGCCAGATAAGGGGCAAGTGTGCCGACTATACCAAGCTGGCTTTTCTGTCCCGAGTCTCCAGGCAGTTCTGGCAGTGGAGGAGCAGAAGGGGGACTCGGTCCAGAGGTGGGCTGGGGACTCTTCCCTCCCAGCCCTCTGCTTGGTCCAGGGTTTGGAGGGAGCCCCAGTACTTTCCCCGAGTCATCTTACCTTACCTTTTCCTGGCCGGCACAGCCCTTTTCACATACCCAGAGGAGACTGGCAGAAGGGCTTGGGGGAGCTCAGAGGTAGGAGCGCTTCTTGTGGCAAGAAGAGGAGAGAAAAAAGCAGGACTTGGGGTCCCCCAGCTGGTATAATGGCAGCCAACTCTTACTAGGTGCTCACTGTGGGGGCAGGACCCGCTTGGGCATGTTACCTCTTTCAGTTTATTTGATCAGCAGTACAAATTCTCAAAGAAGGAAGTAGTAACACCTCTTTTTTAAGGAAAGAAGCTGAGGATCAGAGAGATTAAGTAACTTGCCCAAATTGCAGCTAGAAAGCGGTATGACCAAGATTTGGCTCCAGAGTTCTGGATGTCCTGAAAATACACACACACACACACACACACACACACACACACACACACACACACGCAGAATCACAGTAATCACCTCGCTCACCAGATTTTTGACAAAATTTAGGCCATTCGTTCACAGCTAAACTAGGGTGGGGTGAGATTAAAGGAAATACTTCCTCCAGGGCCTGACCCTGAACGCTCATAAGCCTGCAAGTAAGTGCCTCCTTAAATTTAGTGCACTTTGATGTTCTAGCCCTAGTCCCAGGCCTGTTCCCATTTCATAAATGCAGAAATCGAGTCTCCAACCCAGGGTAGCAGGTACTCAGGACCATGAAGTGCAGGGCCAGCAGAACTGGGGGCGACACCCAGGGCTGCCGGGAGGCAGAGAAGAACTTATGGCCGCAATGGGCTATGGACGGCCAAGACCGGCTGGTCAAAGCGACAGACTGGTGCTGAGGGGCTCCCCCAGCATGTCTCCCCTGGGAGCCTCTGGCCAGCTTCCAGCCTCCCTGGCCTTCCATCCAGGGCGTCTGTCTTTCCTTGGCCTGCAGAGCCGGCCAAGCCTCAGGCCCTCGGCACCTTCCTCCTCCTTGCCGGCCATCTCCAGGACCTGCTGCCCAGGCTCAGAGAGGGAGCAGCTGGAAACAGCACAGAGTCTGTGGCCCGAATTTCTCCTTTTTCACTCCCCACCCAAACCCGCAGACACCTGGCAGCTCTCTAAGGAGACTGAGGATGCAGAAGGTCCTGACAGCACTATGTCTTCCTACTGCTTTATGGGGACCAAGGTCGGCTAGGATCCATTGTGCCCATTCAGTAGATGAGACAATTGAGGCTCCCACAGAGGCTCTGAGCTGTCCAAGGGCAACCTCATGATCTCATGATGATGATTGAGCCTGGGTTGGAATCCAGCAGGCTGGATCCATCCCTGCCCTTGGGAAGGGAGGGGAGAGCGCAAAATACTTCCTCATGCCTCCGTGATAAGTGTGCGTGGATCTCATTTGAACCCCATCTACATCAAAGTGCAAGTTTTTCCTGGTTAGGCTTTTAAAAAAATGAATTTCGGGTTTTCAAAAGAAAATGCTCTGCTGACTTAGACATCAAGAGCTCATTTAAAACTCGGGGAATTGCACTATTAACACTTTTTTCCTTTTTGCTGGTCCTCCCCCAATCCTTACTCTCGCAGGTCCAGGGGACAGAGCTGGGTATCTCCAGGCCCTCTGCTGGTGGGGACAGACCTCTTCCCAGGGTCTCCCCCCGCACTGGAGGTCTGTCTAGGGTGATGGCCCAAGCTCTGTTGAACTGGGGGTGGGAGGCAGGATCGCCCTCCTGTGTTAGGAAACAAGGGGGGTCCCCTGCTGCGGGTTTGCAAGGCCAGGATGAAAGTGGGGGAATGATTTCATAACCCGGGCCATGATGCAAATGCAAGACGAGGAGGGAGCCCCTACGACATTAGTCCAACACATTTGTTCATCTCTCCTTGCTAAAATTTCTTCGCAATACCCACCCCCAACCCTTCAAAATGGAAAAAAAAAATGTTAAAAATGATAAATTGGGGTTTTGTGCGTGTGTCTTGTTTTAAACCAATATGATCTCAATTCTTTTGTGGGCTTTGAAGGTCCGTGCGGGAATTCCCCCCTCGCTGTAAATACCCAGCGTCCGGGCCTTATGGCATGTGATCTGTAATAAACTTCAAAAGAACACCTTTGACATTTTAGATAACTTGCAAATGATGATGCAGAGAGATCTTTTGCCACTACAAAGAAAGAACAAAAGAACAGACATGAAAGAGAAATCAATAAACATATGGCAATTAATAAAACATTTTCTATGAATACCCTACAAAGAGTTTTACAACGGTATAAAAACCCAACAGTTGTTTCAATGTGGATTTAAGGAGTCTCAGCTGGCGTATTAAGACATCGGCGCTGAGCAGCACACGGGAAGGCACAGAAAACTCGGGGCCAAGGCCGGGCTTGTAAATCCATCAGAGGCGAAGGTACAGATCAGATGGCAAGATGGCCTGGAAAGGGGCCCGAGGAACCGAGCGATGCGTTCCATTTTCAGGGTCTAAAAACGTGAGGTGGAGGTGTGGGGGGTTTTCCAACTGACAGGAACTGCCAGGGACCAAGCCTGTTTGGAAGCTGGGTTGGGGTCCCCCTGACCAAGCCAAGCCTCAGCCGTGATCTCGGAGATGGGCTCCACAGCACACCTGGAAACTTCCTGCTTCTCCCTGTCCAGTCTCTGCCATCCCCCCATCGCGTCAGTCTGGGCTTGGATGGGGCTCCACCAACAGGGTATTTAATGACCAGCAGGCACTTGCACCGAGAGTCAGAATGAGCCAGCTATGTGCACCCACTGTGGGGGAGCCCTGCTAAATTCACTGACTTCTCTCCTACAGCTTCTGTGATGTTCCCTCCTTCCTCCAGGTCCCGAGCTGGATTCATCTGCCACTTCAGCTCACTGAGTGGCTTCTTTAAATCTCTTGGGCCTCGGTTTCCTCTTTTGTGCAACAAGGACCCTACCATCTAACCACGCCCTCTCCCGAGCTTATTGGATGCTCGTGAACGTCAGAGCGAGCCTCAGCCTTGCGCTGTGGACATGGCGGGGAGAAGATGAAGCTCCTTTGTCAGCCCGGGAAGGCTGGGGCCGGGCTATTTGTGTGCCCCGCTTCCCGCCTCATCTTCTTCCTGGGGTGGTCTGCATGGCCTCCTCAGGGTCTTCTGGCCCTTCGTGCATTTAGAAGTGTCTGGTTGGTGTCCCCTGCTGAGCAAGCTGGGGGGAAGACTCCTTCCAGAAGGGAGCGGTGGCCCCTGCTGTGGCACATCTCCTGGGGACTGTAATATTCAGACTGCCGGCTGGTTCCATTTTGGGAATCTCGGTGGAGAGTCAAAACTAAACAGCGCATGACAGTGTGACACAGAGAAAGAAAGCAGACAGCAGCGGACAAGTGGAGGGGAGAGGAAAACAACGCAGATACACAGAGACATTCCTTTCTCTGTGTGGCTTGTTCTCAGGCAGGGAGCAGGGTTTGACTGTAGACTGCGCGCATGCGTGTGTGTGTGTGTGTGTGTGTGTGTGTGTGTGTGTGTGTTGCCTGAAAATAAGCAGCTTGGCTGGGCAGAAAGGCAAAAAGTGTTTGGTCGCTGGGTTCGAATTCTTTGTGACCTCAGGTGAGCTTTGTGAACACCTCTGGGGCTTTGTCTGGCCTCTGCGACACGGACCCTGAGCCCAAGCCCCACCATGTTTCCAGGCAGTGAAGTCATGTGATCATGACCTCGCCGTCCCGCCATCCTTTAAGATGCCAGCCTGATGCTGACAGGGCTACCCTCCCCGGAGGGGGAAGTGGGAGGGGCCGGCTGGGCCTGGCTCTGTGTTCCTTGACTCCCTGCCCTCCAGCAGTGAATGCCCCCTCTCCCTGTAGGGTTAGGGTTAGGGCTGGAGGTTACAGAGCTCCCCTCCCCCTCCCCTTGCCAGTGCCCCTCACATCCTCCCCAACGTGCTGCTGAGTCGGAGCGCTCAGTACTCGCCAAGGCAGCCCGCCCTGTCCTGGACGGCTTTCCACCATGGAAAGGTCACCCTGACGGAGTGGAAACCTTTCTCCTTGCTGAGCACTTCTTAATCCCAACCCTGCCTCCGCATTGGCTGAGACAAGTCAGGGCCTCTGGGAGGATACTTTGTTTCCCTCCAGGACTGGGGATTGAACCCAGGGCCTTCATGCTGAGCTGCCTCACCAGACCTTTTTTATTTTTTATTTTGACACAAGTTTTCACTTTGTAGGGATTGAATTTGTGATCCTCCTGCCTCAGCCTCCCAGAGTGCCGGGATTATAGGTGTGCATCACCATGCCTGATTTAGGCAAGATACTTTTGAAGCATCTCAGAATTCTAACGTGTGGGTGGACAAGGCCTGGGGCCCAGGCTAGCAGATACCCCAGGCTGACTCAGAGATCTCCCAGAGCAGCCAGGAGTCCTCTCTGGGGGGGGTCCCAGCAACCTCAGGATCAAGGCTGGAACTGGGCCCTGTGTGTGAAGACTGTTTGGCAAGTCGCGTGTGAGGGGTGCTTCTGAGGGGCATTGCTTGGCACCCTGTACCCTCTGCCTCTAGCTTTCCTGTTTCCTGGGACACCTGTTAGACCACACATCCTCAGGCTCCACCTAAGCCCAACTAAATCAGAATCCATGGAGGCAGGGCTCCAGAACCAGCATTTTTACTGAACCAGTTCTGAGCAGCCTCCACCACCCCATGGGACTCTTTACACACTAAAATTCAAGAAATAATTTTACAGGGTCAAGAGCAATGGTCTTGAGGTCAAAGAGATCTTGGTTTCAATCTCAGCTTCACAATTCTTCATGACTTGGGAAAATCACTTAGCACTTCTGTGCCTCAGTTTATCATCTGTAAAATGGGGCTAATTGGGTATGTCCTTACCAGGCGATACAAAGACTAAAGGAGCCAAGGAGGATAAAACACATGGCTTGGGATGTGGAACATATTAAGGGCTCAGTATAAAGGAGCTAACAACAAAATCGTCATTTTTGTTGTTATTGTTCTTCGGCTCATCACTTTCCTTGCTTGACTTCAGATCGCCAAAAGCAGATACAGAGAGGCCAGGG
Source organism: Hystrix cristata (assembly GCA_004026905.1). Taxonomy (NCBI): domain Eukaryota; kingdom Metazoa; phylum Chordata; class Mammalia; order Rodentia; family Hystricidae; genus Hystrix; species Hystrix cristata. Next base: position 9,536 of record PVJO010001873.1, read on the forward strand.
GACGTGGCGGCTGCTCAGAATTTGAGAATGGCAGTAAGAAACCAAGGGTTTCCTCCTGTCTTTTGGATTTGGATAACAGAGCGCTTTTTGCTGGATTTGAGATGCAGCTGCAGATCTTAGCCCCAGTCAGCTTTCCGTGTAAACTTAAGCAGGGAGAGACCGTACTGGTTGGAGGAAGCCTGGGAGAGTTGGGCAGACCCATCCCGAGCTGGGAGAGCTCATTCCCGAACCTGTTTATTTTCCAGGTATGCTTGTGATTGTAACTTCATAAATGCATCAAATACTTCATAAACGGGAGAGACAAGAGTGTAAGACGAAGACGGTGAATATTCTGCAAAGTCTCAACAAAGGCAGTTTTTAAAAGAAAAGGTGTTATCAAATTAGGAGAGAACAAAAAACTACCACTGGCTGTGAAAGCTGAGAATATAGAGACGGGTTCTCCTTCATGGTGCTCAGCACAGGCACATAAGGTCTCGCCTGACACGAGAGAGAATTAAAATCATAGTTGGAATATTAGGGGTCTTGTTCATGTAAGAACAAGCACTTGGAACAGCAGTTGGAAGGATCATACTCAGAGAAACTCGTTGGTCCTGTGTGGAAAGATCAGTGAATGCTCATTCATTTCTCATATTTAAGTTAGAATAAAATGCTTACAATAGATAAGTAGATACTGTTTCTAATGACTTCACACTTAACTGTCATTTTTGGTTACTTGAAAGCTCATCCAGGTAATCATTGAAGGTGCTGTGGCTCTTCCTCTTCAGATCAGCGGGATCAAGATTTCTCACCTATTTGACAGGTAAGAACATTGAGACCAAGCAACATGAAAGAGTTTATCCACAGTCTTAGACCTGATGTAGTTTCAGTTGGACCCAGCTGCTCTAGAGGCACGCACGGTCCGTAGCATTTTAAGATGGTCCTTAAGATTCCTCCCCACTGGTGTGCACACCCTGTCCAGTTCCTCTCCTGAAGAACCAAAGCTTTCACTGCTAGGATTAGTTTTCTAATCAGTTCAAGTTAACCAAAGAGAGATGATCGTGGGTGGGCCTGGCTTAACCTGGTGAGGGCACAGGTCAGAGAGACATTTCTCCTGCTGACTTCAAAGAAGATGAAAGACATTACGTGCTCTGCAGTGTCTGAATGAATTTCAAAAAGGGCCTTGGGGATCCAATGAGCCTTAACACTACTCTATGCCTTGCCAGTCTTGTGAGGCCTAAGCAGAGGAAGTGGTGTGGAAACTGCAAGATCGTCAGTCTGTGTGGTGTCCAGCTGTGAAATCATGTGACTTGGTATCCTGCAAGACAAAAATTAGTGCAGCTCCAAAGACCCCCAAATACAGTCGTGCTCCCCACTCCACTGTCCCAGCATCCTGCACCCATTCAATGGGATTTTCCAGCCTTAGAAGATGGAGTTGTACTGTCCCTCTGAAGATAGACTCATTCAAGGTGACTTCCTACTTCTGGAGCAATGTCTTGGTTTTATTCCAGGAAAATTAATTTCCCATATAAAATTCAATTTAAGTAAATTATTAGGAAGGAAAGCTCCCTCCCCCTTCCCGCTCCGAGGCAAGAGCACTTGCGTTCGCCTCTGCGTTTGAATTAAACATCAAGAAAGTGGCCTGTCATTAGTGCTACTTGGCGTGGAGCTTTTGTAAATTTCATACTCTGTAAGATCCTCCTCTGCTTAATAAGTTTACTTTTTCTAAGGTGTCCAGGTTCCTCAGACCCCCATCTCTCCAATGCGGCAACTCAGCTTCTAATTGCCGGTCCTGCTCAGCCCCTGGGCCCAGCTTTTAAAAATAAAAGTGCCTGAAGAGGAACCAGTTGAAACCATTTATTAGCTGCTTTGGGTGTCTTCTCCCCCTCTGGGGAGACAGGCGGTCTCTGCTGTTTCTACCAGACTGCACGGCTGAGGGCAGAGACAGCTTTGATTTAGTTTGTGACTCCCAGTTGCTAGCATAAGGCCTGGCAAGTCTCAGATGTACAGAGAATATTTGCAGAAGGAAAGTGAGAAAGAGGAGGAAGGAGAAAAGAGAAAGGATGAAAGAGGAGGGAAGGCGGGGAGGGAGGGGCAAAGTAAGAAGGAGGAAGAAAGACAGGAGAAGGGACACAGGTGACAGCTGTGGGGACTCTATAAAACCCTGCTGGCCCCTGGCCCCCGGGGCCCAGTCGTGTCCCTAGCTCACCTGAAGGCTCTTGCAGACCTCTCTGTCTTCTCTGTCAGCTCAGTGGCTCTCTCTGCTCCATGGAAATTTCCTGGCTTGGGGCACATTGTCAGACCACAGTCAGGACAGGCGGCAAGCCCCAAGGAGTTCACACCAGGCAGCTCCGCACGCATGAGCTGTGAGCACCAATGCCAAGTCCTCTGCTTTCCTGGCCCTCTCTGGAGTGAAAGTGACTCCAGGTGTGTGCTGCAGTCCCAGGAAGGTCCCCAGAGGGCCCGCCCTCCTGCAGAAGTCCTCCTAGACAAGTGCGGGCCCATCTTGTCTAGCCCTCCTGGGGGAGGTGAGACCAAACCAGCCTCTCTTGCCCTGTCCGTGGTTGCGGAAGACATCACTAACCAATGTATTCCTTGCTCCTCAAGGCTGCGGAATCCGTCTCCCAGCACTGCTCCAGGTAGCCACCATTAACCATGCCATGGAACAGTGCACCTCGCTCCAAAAATCCCATCCCTGGATATTGTCTCGTGAGGCCAAGGGTGACCGCTGTCCTGACACGGTGACACAATGACGCTCAACCCACTGGGGAACATACAGGGTATCAGCATGTTTCATGGTAACCGGCCTGCATCGTACAGTGCAGTGTGAAAACCACAAAGTGTGACGACAGCTCAGAGGTACGGAGTGTGCGCTCTGGGCCACCACTGTCCAGGAACTTAACATGAATCGCTGTGTTGACTCTTTATGGCAACCTAGGAAATACATATTTTCATCACCATTTCATAAGTTAGAAAAAGAAAGCACAGAAATATCAGGTCATTTGCTGCGGATAACACAGATCAGTAGCGGTGGAGCCAGGTGCTGCTAAGCAATACCACCTATGACAGGTAAGCTGCAAAAAGCCACTCCTCAAAGTGCTGGGGGCCATGCAGCCTGGGGAAGCCTGGACCACGGGTCCTCCTAGTGAGTTGGGATAGCGTCAAGCGTCAGAAGCGGGCAGCCTGTAGCCTCTGGGCGCTGGCAGTCACGCCCCTCCCAGGCCCCGCCACTGGTCTGAAGCGAAGTTCATTGCAATTGGTTACAGAGGCCCAAGGCTTGGGACTTTTTCCAACAGGCCCATGTGCCTGGCTGCACAGGAGTCCTTTCTTTGCACAGCCAGGAGCCTGGGGCAGAAAGAAGTCCCTTAGGCCGCTTGTCACTCTGCAAGCAAGAGCCAGAAAAATAGGTTTCTGTACCTTGATCCTTTACTGCCTTTCTCCAGAGCGACTTACAGGACCCCATCACGGCCCAGCCAGGGTGAGGCTGATCCTGCCCTGCAGCTCTGACAGCTGGCGCTTCGGGGCCTGGGGCTCCCACAGACCTGGGGACCTCAGAAGAATAAGGGGCGGGACCTCAGGACCGCTTCCTGTGATCTCCAGAGATGACCTCAGCCCTGTCCCAATTCCCCAACTGTACTGATAACCTGTTACTGAGGCCTCCTCCTGCCAGGCTCTGGGCTCAGCGCCTCCCCCGTGTTCCTACAGGAGTCAGGCAGATCGCAGTGCTCAGAACCTGCTCGGCTTCCGATTTCAGCCCTTCGGTAGCTGTGATGAGTAACTTAACCTCTCTGACCCTCAGCTTTCTCGTCTCTACAATGGGGTCCCTGATGGTCTCGCATCAAAGGGGTCTCGGTGCACAAGAATGTGTGCTAAGCTATGTTTGTTGCCACTTTGTTTGATTTTCACAGGGGTTCCTGGAGGAGATATTATTACCCCCATTTTCCAGAGACAGAGCCTGAGGCACAGAGAGGTGGCTGGGCCGGACAGCTCAGCCTGCCTGTGTTCTGTAGAAGATGAGAGAGGAGCCCAAGGTCATCCGAGGGCCGAGGGAGTGAGCAGACCTCCCAGCTAGGGGCCAGTCTCAGCTCTGCCTCTGGGTCCCTGAGGCCTGATTTCACGCCTTTCCTTCCTGGTCTCATTGGCGCTATGGCCAGAAGGATGGTTGGACTGGACAACAGCTGTGCATCATTCCTGCTGGGAGATGGCGTGTTCCTCCCAGGACCCCGGGAGGTCACCACATCACAGCCACACGGCAGCTTTGCAGACATCTGCTGTTTCACCCTCAGTCACGTCTCCCTTGGGTAAGCATGGCAGACCCCGGAGGATCTGTAAGAAATCAGTCATCCTGGTGGGAGTGCTGGGCACAGATCTGACCCTGCACCGTGAGGGGTGTGTCAGAACGCGGCCGGCACAGACATGGGCTGAGGCAGGAAGTGGAGAGAGGAGACCCCTCTGCCCTCTGTGGGCCGTGCTGTGTCTGGACCCCAGCTCTGAGCATGTGAGCAGGAAGCCCTTCTGTGTCCTCCAGGAAGAGGTCAATGGCGCCAGGGCTTTCTGCCGCCAGGCTGGGCTGGGTCACACCCCTGGGACCCACGGACACACTTCCCAAGTCCAGTCTAAGTTGCAGTAGTGGAGAGTGGACGGGAAGTCTCGCCACTCACAGGCTGCTCTTGCAGGCTGCTGCGGTCCCTTAGGGCTTTCGCTGCAGGCGGGCAGTCTTCTGACCAATGGCAAACGCGGTGGTGAAATGGCGGGACACACTGCTGGGTCCCAGAGCACTTGTCACCCGAGAGTCCGCGGATATGGCTGTGAGCTACACAGTCAGCTTTCGGTCCCAGGGCGTGAGCTGCCCCTCTCTGCGCTAACTGCTGGTCCCTGCACGAGGCTCCTCTGGGGGACTTAAGTGAGGGAGGTCAGTCTGGACTCCTGGGTGCTCCCACAATGCCCTCCTGTGCCGGCCTCCTAGAGATGAATATACTGTCTTCTCATCTGGGGAGAAGGGGACATGTTCAGAGGTAGGCAGAGACATACAGTTGTTCTGCTTAGTGCACAGAAATTCAAATATGTACAACTGGCCAGAGCAGAGACTGTGACAGGTATAGTGCTTGTCTCTCAGCTCCAAATCCGGGCTCGGGCTGCGATGCAGGGTCTGGGACTCTACAAACCACAATTCTGGCTCCCCAGATAAGCTCCCCTGTAGGTCCCCAGAGACCGGCTGAGGAGGAAGGAGGAACCGGTTGGTCCCTTCCTGTAATCTGCTGAGGTTCCCGGCTGCAGCATCCCAGTGATGCCTCTTCACCCTGCAGCTGCAGCTCCCTCCAGAAGCAGCAGCTCAACCCAGTTTGCAATTTTCCTAATTCTTGTAGAAGCCTCACTGTCCTCCCTGAGAGACATAAACACCAGCTAGGAGTGTCCCCTTTCCTGCACTGTAGGTGCTTGGCTGCATCATTGTGCCCAGAGACACCAGTACCAGCCGAATGGAGACTGCTCTGCAGGCCCCCGAATCCTGGGCTCCTCCTCTGAGAGTCTAAATTTTCATAATTCCAACCTCTCCATACAGATGCACGCGTAACTACAGACAACTATACAGGCATGCATAACTACTTACATGCATACATGCACACACAAGTGCTGTATATACCCATCACAAGCTTTTAAAACTTCACATAACATGGCTGCATACACGCATGCATCGTGCATGCACACACATGCAGAACCATTCACATTCATATATGCACACTGCACATGCCTACCACATACATTGCACACACACACACCATGCATGCACAACGCACCACACGCAGGTGTGAGCACATACAAACACACACTCTGCATATCCCATCTACATGTCTGCATATGCTGTATGTGCAGATAGAACCACGCATATTTATGTATATACTCAGGTACTTCACACATAAAAACAAACGGGCACTGCACAGGCAGACCCACACGAATGCGTAACACTTCACCTGCACGCATCTGCACATCATGTGTGCATGCACAAATATGGATGCACCCGCGTGTGTGGAAATAACCTGTGTACATATGTTTGTACATTCACACATGCAGAATCGCACACATTCGTGTATGCACACATTCTACATGTGCACACATCCTTACCACAGTACATATGCACACAAGCACACTGTGTGCACATATCAATGGGCACCCTATGCAGGTGTAGCCGCACACATGTGTCCCATGCGCACATGTGCATCTCACACACTCTCACGCTTGCCCGCCTCCCCACTGGAGCAATCCCACCGCAGGCGCACGCGCGCACAGGCCTGCCCTCCGCCTCGCGCGGCAACCCTGCCGGGCCGGCCTGTAATTGCTCTCGGCCCCGGAGTCTGGCAAAACGCTCTTGCGGGGCGTGGGCTGCGGCCCCTGATTACTCCCAGCTTTTCCCGCGCCCCCAGCGCCGACGCCCTGCACCGCGCGCGGTCGGGCCCATCGCCGCCCGGCTGTAATCAAAAGGCCGCTCTGCGCGCCGGGCACCTGTTTGCGGGCCGCGCCGGGCCGCGCCGCGTTTTATCTGCGCGCGGTGAATAATTCATGGCCCGGGCTGCTTTGCAGTCAAACGCGCGCGCTCTGTCCGGCGCCGCCGCCGCCGCCCGCCGGCCGCTGTGATTTATTATTTACTACGCGGCCGCGCCGTGTAAGGTGAGCATTGTGGCTGCTCGCAGAACTGTTACAATCTGGCCTCGTTAGTGGCCTTTCTTGCTGCCTCTCCAAACAGCGGCCCCGCTTATTGATTTTCCCGCGGAACCTCTGCCATGAAATCCCACCGCTGCTGCTCTCAAAGCGGCTGCTATAAAGCCAGGCTTGGCCCTTCTTCTCCAGGACAAGCGCGCGTGTTCGGCAGCGCTGGCGCCTTTCATCCATTGTGTCTCCCGCGCAGCCCCGGCGTCCCCCATTAGCGCGTCCCCGCCCGGCTCCCTCTTTCCCCCGCGGCGGCGCGCGCCTCGGCGCAGGGACTCCGGCTTCCCGAAACGCGGCGGCGGAGGCGGCCCTTGGGGGAGGCGGGGGCTTTCATGGCGCCCACGGCGGCAGAGCCCAGGTGGGGACAAAAGTTTTCAAACGCGCAGAGGCCGATCCGGGTAGAGGGTGGGCTGGCTTCTCCGGTGACTCTCCCTGCTGCGAGGAAGAGGCGTCTCCCGGGACCCCATGAAGGCGGAGAGGGGAGGCCGTGGCGGGTGAGCCGTGCGCCGAGTTCCCCACCCGGGAGTTTCGGGTTCAGGGACCCCTCACGGGAGTGCCGCGGACGAGGGGTATGACCTCAGTTTGTGAGCTGGTACAGGTCGCAGAGCTGACAGGAGGCGGCCCGGTATGCACCCAAAGCCCTTGAGTCCTCATCTTGCACTCTCCTAAGCCTTCCCGGGGAGTATCTGCACCAAACCTTGGTGTGCCTGCAGGGTCCTCAGTGTGAGCATCTGGTTCTCCGGGCCCGAGGAAGCCCCTCCGTCACTGGGAGCGCCGGAGCCAGACTTAGATCTCTTCCAGGCTGCCACCAGGCTGCCACCAGGCCCGAAATGGACCCCACAGCTGCCTCTGTAGAGAGGTCAAGGCTGCATGGCTGCTTACTGTTCCAGGTGAAGAATCCCTGGTGACCCACTTAGGAGGTTCTGCAGGGTACTTGGACCAGCCTGCATTTCTTTCAATAAGTATTTCTGCCTTGCAGCTTGGTAGAGGATGGGCCCGGGCAAGGCACCCAGAATCCAGCTGGGGTCCTGAAGCGCGATCCGGAGTGAATCTGGCCCACTGGCTGGCAGGGCTGCTCAGACTCTCCCCTCCTTCTCTTTAACCTGCTCTAGGCAACAAGGAGTCTGCAGTTGGGACCCCTGGGGCCGGAACCCGCAGGGCCGAGAGCCACTCAGACCAGACCCTGCCCCCTCTGCGCAGTTCTGGAGACCTGTGGTGTCCCCTCCTGGTGACCACGCTCCTCTTGCACACGAAGCTCTCTGCTGCCAGCACTGCAGTTTTGCTTCGTGTTCACTGATTGTCGCTTACGGGCTTCTCCCAGCGCCCAGGCGATGATCAAGGTGCTTGGGAACATGGTCCTAATCATAGATATGCCACCCCGGAGCGGAAACCAATCATTCCAAATAAATAAATGTCATCTGGTGCACAGTGCTCCCTGCCATGGGAGCCACTTCCAGTCCATAACACTGTAAATAGGGCTCTGCTAAAGTTCAGGATTCAGACTACTGTGTCTTCTCTTTCCTCCCAGGACCTACGTGATAATGAATGAATAGCAAAGCAAGATAAGAGGACAGAGGCAGAAGGATGTGGTTTCGGGTAGGGTGGTCAGGGATAGTTTCTCTGGTGAGAAGACATTTGAGCAGAGAAATGAAGAAAACGAGAGGCTAACCACGGCAGTGTCTGAGAATGAGTGGCCGAGGCAGGAGGACAGCCAGTGCAAAGGCCCTGAGGTGAGGATTGCTCAGAGAGTTAAGAAACATTAAGAAAGGCAGTCCCAGGGCAAAGCAGGGAGGGAAGCTGCGCGGGAGGTTGAGCGGTGGGTCATGTGTTTAAACAATGCCTCACAGGCAGGGCCGGGTTCATTATCACTCTTTGTTGGATTGGGAAACTGAGGTGTGGTGGAAGAAGTTGCTGTGAGGTCACACAAGGAATGTCACGTGTCCTTTCCCCAGCGTGGGTATTATTCTGAGCATCCTGGACTGATGCTGGGACACCAAGCAGGACGCTGGGGGAAGGTGTCACCCTGGGTCCTGAGCGCTCAGGACTTCAGTTCACCCCGTGATGGGCTGAAGAGTGGCCTGGGATGTGCACTCCCCAATCCCAGACCCTGTGGGTGTGTCACCTTCGCGGGTGTGATGGGAGTGTGGCTCTGGAGCCAGGAGAGTGGCCAGCTCATGCAGGTGGGCCAGTGAGGGTATCACAGGTGTCCCTGGAAGACGGAGGTGGGGGGTCACTTTCTCATCTCCCCCACTTGAAATCACGGTCTCCTTCCCTTCGCTCCTGGTATCCTTGACCTCATCCAGATTTTTTTCTTTTACAGACTAATGCACACCACCTGCTATGATTTACTCATCACAGCCTTTGTTTCTTGTCTGCTTTTCCCACTGGAATGTAAGTTCCGTGAGGGCAGGTGTTTTTTTTTTGTTTTGTTTTGTTTTTCTTGTCTGATTCAGTGCTGTATGTATTCCTAATACCTAGGCCATGCACATAGCAGGTGCTCACTAAATATGTGATTGATAGGTGACTTTCTCCCTCTGGAACTGTCCAGTCCTACTACTTGCCCTCTGGAACACCCGTTAAGTGAAACTGTGACCCTTCCTCCAACTCCCTTTGGCGCATAGCACAAGTGGGTCTGACGTTATTGCCCTGTGATGACCAGATTAATCCCTGAGTCTTGGATCATTTCGGAGACAATGGAGCATTTAGTGCTGAAGACCAAGAGAAGGTCGAGGTCACAGCCCAGTCCCTGTCTGGACAGGAGGGGCCACAACCCCAAGTGGGGGAGGCGTTGATCATCTAGGGGTCCACTCGCTATTCTGGACTAGGAGCTCCTTTCCTGGGCCCTGTGGGGTCCTAGGTTGACACAGAGTGCTCTGGACTCAGTGTTGGCCCCTGGGGGACAGTTGGACAATCAGAGTCCCTGCCCAGCATCGTGATTTATTCCCCTAGCACACACCCACTACCCACAGACTAGACCCCGTACTAGTGCTGGGTGAAGTCACTGGCTGGACCGAGGTTCTCAGCCACGATGCTATTAACATTTTACCCTCAGTAATACTTTGCTGCAGGGTTTGTTCTGCACCTTTTAGGTTTACCTGCAGCCCTGGCCTCTACCCACTGAATGCTAGGAGTATCACCTCTCAACTGTGGCTCCCCAAATGTCTCTAGTCATTGCCTATGTCCCGAGATAGGGGTGAGGGATCGCCTGAGTTGAGAACTACTAGGCTTGACACCCAGGTGCCAGCCCTTGTGGGGCTTCCAGTCCGGCCCAGGGGCAGTGAAGATAGCAGCCAGTGATGATACGGCATGCTGATTATAATTGGAGTATGTGGAGCCTCACCCAGGGCTGGTCTAGGCTCTGCTCATACACTTCCAACTGGCAGTTCTTTGCCTATAGAGGCTTCATCTTTTCTCAAACTATGCTAGTGGTCTGAAGCATGCTCCTGGAGGTTCCTATTCATTGGCTCTGTTGATGACCCCAAAGAATATGTCTTTTCTCTCCGACATGAAGGATTGCATTTCTCAGGCCCCCAGTTGTCTCCACAATGACCCTCGTCCCTGCATGGTGTTGGTGACCTAGAGATCTTTACAGTCATCTGGCATCATTGCTCTGCCAGGGATACACAACCGGGGCCCCTGTGAGGAAGGATTTGCTTGTGGTTGCATACGGCCATTACAACACGGACAAGACCAAAAGGCAGTATCCCGGGGCTGGGGATTCAGTGCAAGTGGTAGAGCACTTGCCAAGCAAGCACAAGGCCCTGAGTTTGATCCCCAGCACCCCATACCCCCCAAAAGAAGTCAGTGTCCTGCTCTGTATTCACATTTCGTACTTCTCTATTTGTCCCAGTTTTCATATTTTCCTTCCCTCCCAGAATATGTGCACTAGGGACACGCGCACAGGGCCAGGGGCCGTCTGTCAAAGCCAGAGCTCCTGCCCCACTGCTCTGCTGCATTAGGAGAAACGGGCCTCTGCCCACGTACCCTGGACTAGCAGGCTTCCAGATACTGTTGACTTTCATGTGATTGGAGTCTAAAACTCTAAATTAAAAGAATCAACTATTGGACAAGAAAGCCAACCTTTTAAAAAGGCAAATATTAACTCTCCTGACAACTAAAGATGTAAGAGAAAGTAAATCAGTCCCAGTATAACATATGACTAAGCTGTGAGTAATATTTTCAAAGCTGTAAAAATGTGAATATTTAATGTTCTTTTAACCAAATCTATATTGAGGGGAATGGGAGAAGGAAGAGGGAGTGGAGGTGGAAGAGTGGTAGGTAAAAGAGATGCCTAAAAATAGCCAAAAATGGAGACCGAGGCACTAGATTTATGCTCCAACTGAAGGAGGGATAAAACTGGGCAAAGTAGATGAAGCAGTGTTGTGAGGATTTTGCCTGTGAGGTCATGAAGGCTCTGATCCCTGAGAGATGGGAATCGAATGGGTGAGCTCTACAGTTACCTCACTCACCATCTTGAGAGAGTTTCTGGCCCCAGCACAGGGAAAGGGGACCCAGAGTTCAGGGGAGCCCCTGAGATGGGGAGATGGTAGACCACGTAGACCAGGCAGCTGAGGTGCACAGGAAGAGTGTGGGAGGAGACAGAGTGTGTGCACATGTGCAGAAAGTCCCCAGAAACACTTAGAGCGCTGATTAGCACATGCTTGTGAGCAAACGTCAGGAGGTGGGAGAGAGCCACAGAAAGGAGGGAATCAAAGGCTGGGGCTTGCATCGGGCTGGGAATGAAGCTTATTCCCCTGAGCCAGAGTAGAAAACTTAATCATGTATGGAGCATGGAACAGACCACTCAGAAGAGCCTTGCCTCCATGATAGGAAGAATTAGCCCCAGACTAAATACTACTCTGGTTCTGCCAGAGGCAAAGAAGTCCATTTTATAATGATAGCAGGATCAGTTTCTCAAAAAGCACTGGTTATCTTAAACATGTATATACTTAATAACAGAGCTTTGAAAATGTAAAGCAAAAACTGATTGAACTGCAAGGAAAAAATAGACGAATACACAATTACATTTGGAAATTGTAATGCCTCTCTCTCTACAATTAACAGTGAGGCTATATAAGATTGGTGCAGCCACAGCAATCAACTTGGCTGGATGGAATTTCTAGAACACTTCACCCAGCAAGGGCAGCACTCGTTCTTCAGGGCACATGGAACATTTATCAAGTCAACTCATCTTGTGGGCCATCAAACAAGTCTTAGTGCAACTAAAAAATGCTAAATATGTTCTCTGACACATTAGAAGTCCATAATGGAATACCATATAGAAAACCAACATATTTGCAAATAAATCATGGCCCAAAGAAGAACTCAAAGGAAAATTAGATTTTTTTGAAATTAAATGCACAAGAAAAGGCAAACTACAAAAATGTGTGTTGCATTTAAAACCGTATGTAGGAAAATTTATAGTAAAAGGAATAATGACTTCATATCAATGACCTCGGGGGTCCATCTAAGAATCTAGGAAAAAATTTAAAGAACAAATTAAACCCAAAATGAGTCGGAGAAAACTCAACAACAACTAACAAAGTGGAAATAAGTGAAATAGAAAATAGAAAACAGTAGAGAAAAAGCTAGTACTTTGAGATTGTAACCAAATGTATTTCAGAAATGCAAGGTTGATTTAACATTTGGGTACCAGTCAATGCAACTATATTAATACATTGTTTAAAAAAGTAAATATTCAATAGATACTTGTAAGACATTTAAAAATCATATATTGTCTGATTTTAAACACAAACCCACATATATACAGCAAATCATGAAGAAGAGAAATGTTCTCAACTTAAAAGGCATCATATGAAAACCCGCAGCTAACACTTAAAAGTGAAGTATGAATTAGGATAAAAAACAAAATATATCCATTTTCTGTATTTGTATTTAGTATTATTCTAGAAGTTTCAGCCAGTGTGATATAGCAAGAAAAACCACTGAAGAGTGTTCAGATTGAAAAGAAGGAAGAAACAAAATTCTGGTTAGTCACAGATTACATGATTGTCTAGGTAGAAAATCCAATGGCATCTATGGAAAAATCTACCAGAGTTAAATGACCATAACAAAATCGCAGCATTCAAGACCAATATATTGAAATCAACTGTATTCCTCTCTACCAGTGATAGCAAACCTTTTAGAGATGAGTGCTCAAACTGCAACCCAAAACCCACTTATTTATTGCGAAGTGACAACACTGCAATTAAACCTGAATACTGAGGTTTTACTTTAGGAGAAGCAACTCATACATTAATATCTTTTGTCTTAAAAGAGAAAAACAAATAACACATGTGCCACAGGTTCGCCACCACTGCTCTATATTATCAACATATATTTGAAAATTAAAATAAAATATACCATGCACAAGAGGGTGAAATACTTAAGGGTAACTCTGAACAAAATCTGTGCAAGATATATGCCCTGAAAACTCTAAAAATTGATGAAAAATATTAAAGAAGAACTAAATAAATGGAGATAGATAACATATTCGTGGATCAGAAAATCCAATATTGTTATGATGTTAATCTGTTCCAAATTGATCTTTCAATTCCGTGCAAGCCGCAGTTGAAAAGCAGGCTTCTTTATAGAAACTGACAAACTCATTCTAAAAACTCATACCACAAAGAGACAAAATGGCACCACCATTTGGAAATTGAAGGGACCTGGAAGAGCCAAAACACTTTTGAAAATGAGGATCAATGCTGGAGGACTAATACCACCTTATGTTAACTAATCAATATAGTATTCAGTATGTTAGTCAGTACAGCATGGTGTTGGTCTTAAGGTAGACAAATAGATCAATGAAACAGGGATCGCACAAATGGGCACACACATACAAGGGTGTTAAAGAAATACAGTGATTAGGGCTGGGGATTTAGCTCAGTGGTTAGAGTGCTTGCCTCGCAAGCACAAGGTCCTGAGTTCGATCCCCAGCACCCCCCCCCAAAAAAAAAAAGTTCGGTGACTGTTTAAGATATGTTGCCAAAGCAATGGGACAAGTGTGCTTGAAGAGAGGAAAAGTGTTTTGAGGGGGATTAACGTCAACGTGTCTTTCACTGCAATATTTTAAAAAGCTAAACATTCACTGTATTATTTGATCACACCTCATATCTGGAGAATCAACCTTTAAGAAAAGGTGCCAAAGAATTTGATGAAGAAAAAATAATCTTCTGGATAAAGACAGGCAGAATAATTGGATATCTACATGCAAAAAAGAGGCTTGATTGATACTTTTCTGCATGTACAAAAATGAACCATAGATCTCAAAATAGATCACAGACTTAAGACATAAAATTTAAAAACCCAAAATTCAAAGGAGAAAGCTAACTTTCGGTTATTCCAAAGATTTCTTCAAAAAGACATCAAAAGCATGCTGTATAAAAGATAAAAGTTGATCAATTGAACATTATAAAAATTAAGGACTTTTGCTCTTTGAAAGATACTGTACAGAATTAAAAGCAAGCCACAAACCATGAGGAAACATTTGCAAATTATATACCTGAGAACAGGCTTATATCTGTAATATATACATAACTCTCAAAGTTTGATAATGAGAAGCAACTTAATGAAAAAATGGACCACAGATTTGAACAGACACTTCATCATAGAAGACATACAGGTGGTGAATAAGCACATGAAAACATGTTTAACATCATTAGTCATTAGACAAATGTAAATTAAAACCACAATGAAATACACACCACACTAACTGATATGGCTAAATGTCAAAAGACTGAGCATACCAAGTGTTGGTGAGGGTGTGAAGAGCTTGAACAGTTCCGGTACGAGGCAAGACAGTGCTGGTGGCAGGCAAAATGTCTCCGCCATTTCGAAAGCCATTTGGTACTTTATTCAAAGAGTTACAGACACACCCATCATGTGACTGAATCATTGCACTTCTAGGTATTTACCTAAGAGAAGTGAAAGCCCACGTCCACACAAAGACTTCTACATGAATATTCACAGCAGCTTCAATAGCTGAAAACCGGAAACTGTCTAAATGTCCATCGTTTTAAGAGATAATAGATGACATCTCCACCCAGGAGTATGAGAGTCAGCAAAAACACGTAATGAGCTTCTTAAGGCAGCCATATGGACGAATCTCAAAATAATTATGCAAAATGACAGAGGTCAAATATCTTACTTTTCTCTCATTACTGAGACAAAAAATCTAACACCCAAACTTAATGGAGGGAAGGTTTGCTTGGCTTACAGTTTGTAGAGGTTTCAGTTGACAATCGGCTGGCTCCAAGGCAGTCTGGTATGTCAAACAGGCAGAAGGCAGCAAGACATGCAAGGCACCCGAGCAGCTTCTTTCTGCCTCTTGTACCTTGTCCAGGCTGCCAGGATTAGGGCAATGACAACCGAATCAGTGGACTGATTTAGTGATCACGCATCCTTAACCCAGCATCACACACTCTAGATCCAGCCACCTCTGAAAAAGCCCCATCTGTGCCTGCATGAGGCTTTGGGGTGACATCTAGACACAAACCATAACACCAAACACAAAAGAGTATTTGTCTACAATTTTAGAAAATGCAAACACATTAGCACTGACAGAGAGGAGATCTCGGCTGCCGGGGTTGGGTGGGAGTCGCAGTGGGGGACGGAGGGAGGGAGAAGCAAGGAGCAGTCAGAGATTTTGGAGGGATGGTGGATGTGCTTGCTGCCTTATCTGGGGTGATGATTTCATAGGTCTGTGTGTATGTCACAATTTATCACGTTATATACTTCAAATGTGTACTATCTGTCATATGTCAGTTACATACTAATGAAGCTGTTAAATTGAAACAATAGCAAATATTACATAGCAATGCAGTAAATAGCAGAAGGCAGAGCTTTAAAAGTGGAAAATGAATGTTTTAGGGGGTGAAAATGGATGTTTTAGGGGCGGGAATTGTAGACAAAGCAGGTGAGGTGGGGCAGAGACTCCTGCTTTTTTTAGCCTCAGAAATTAACTGCACTTTTGCAAACACCTACATTTATTATTTTATTATTTTTAAAATTAAAAATGTCTGTCACACATTCCATATATCCTGATGCAGTCCTTCCTTTCAGAAGGCTGGTGAAGTGAGCATGTCACCCCTGTGGACTTGGGCCACTTCTCTTCTGGGCTTTGGCAGCATGTCTGTCCTGAGTGTCCCCAGCGGGCTCTGGACAGGGACTTGGCCCTGAGACTCGGAGGCTGGCTGTAGGGTGGAGGCAGAGCAGGAGCCTGGAAGGATTTTCTGACTCCCTGCAGAGTCCGGTGCTTACCAAGGAAAGCTGTGGGAACAGAGCAGAAGGGGCAGGAGCCCTGGAGACCAGCTGAGTAGCAATGGGGTCCTGGAGGCGTGTCGTGCAGCAGGACCTGTCCCCTTCCTAAGGGTGCTTGCCCCAGACTGCAGGCCAAGGCTGGGCCCCCAGGCACGGAGCTGTAAGTCACAGAGAATAAACCCGCCGGCTCGGTGCCCTGCCCTGCCCGGCCTTAAATACCAGCTCTGCCCCGTCTTAGCCCTGTGACGGACGTCACCTCTCAGTGCTTGAGTGACTCCTTTTGTGAAATGGGCCGCTGAAATGGGCTTCCACTCTTCTGCGCCATACGGGGGCATCTGAGTCGGGTAGCCGTCTGACCATTCACTCGTGCATTCGTGTATTCAAGGAAGAGCACACGATTCACTGGCCTGCTAGCGAGGACATGATGGATAAAGCCCTCCGAGCGGTTGCCCAGTCAGGCTTGGGACCCACCCAGCGCTCACTATTACCATGAGACCAGGTGCCTGCGGGAACTAGAAAGCCTCATCCAGGTTTGGTTCCTGGTGATTCGGGGCAAGTTGTCCCCTCCTTGAGCCACCCTCCAGGACGGTCTGGAGCACTGAATGGGCTGAGTAGGGCCTGTCCCAGGGGAAGAGCTCATGAATGGGGACAGCAATGGCTTTCCCATTGTCAGCCTTTTGCCTGGGGCCCGGGAAGGAAATGAGAAGTCACTTCTTTTCCTCTCTTCTACCTCTCTCCGGCCGGTCCTTACACAATCACGTTTACTTTAGTGCTGAAATTCATAGATTCCTCAATTCAGGTCTCAGGAAACATGACATGGAGGAAAGACCCTGGAATTTAAGAGACTGTGTGACCTTTGGCAAGTGCTTAACCTCTCTGAGCCTCACTCTTTCCAGGGTGCGTGATTATGTCACCGATATCATGAGTTGTTTTGAGAATTAGCTGAAGTCATAGGTTAAAAAAAAAAATGTCTAGCACCAGTAGGTGCTCAAAAAACACCACTTTCTCCCAGGGCCTCTCCTGATTCTCCACCCTTCCTGAAGGACGGTGTCCAAACCTGATTCCACAGTGTAGGGCCAGGTCTGCGGTGGGTGCTTAGGAATTGCTTTCCAGGTGAGTTTCTCACGGCGTGAATGAGGCTATGCCTGGAGAGGCCACCCTAATCTCTCACCCCGCAGGTCTGCCTGAGTGGTTGACATATCTATTATAGATGCTTCCCGTCCCGATAAATATTTCAAGGTAGATAAATAAAGGATGCTGTGCTACTCTCAGCGAGTCACTCTTTGCAGCTCACTGCGCTGTCCAAAGTCAAAGTGTCCCCTGGGATGCTCTTCAGACTCTTGTGGGACACCGTATGGCCACGCAGGGGCAGAGGAAAGAGCTGGACTGGTGCTTTGAAAAGGGGAGGTAACGTCTCACTTGGGAGTGGCCCAGGGAACCCCAGGGACCTGAGCTTCTGTCCACAGGGGTCTACACTGAGGCGACAATCATCCAGCTCATCACACCAAATGACCCTGGATCAGTGACAGGGATGTGCATGCCACATGTCCAGCCTTGCTGCACCAAGAAGGGTGCCATCCGAAGTATCTGCAAAGGAGGAGTGGGCTAAAAGGTGGGCCCAGAGGCCGGCTTCTGGATTAATTTAACTCCACCCCATTCCTCTGCTCTGAGTGAGCGGGTCAGAGCTGGGTAGCCATTTGACTCATCCATCCATTCATTCACGTCTTCAATAGGGGGATGCCGAGCATCTCAGGGGACCTTCTACGTGCCAAGGGCTGAAAGCACAGTGGCAATAAGGCAGACAAGCCCCTTGCGGCAGGCACAACTCTCGGATGGCTTTGCTAAGGTCCGAATGTGGTTTTGCTCCCAAAGTTTACGAGTCAGAAGCTGGGTCCTCAGAGCGCTGATACTGGGCGATGATACAGGACCTTTCAGAGGCGGAGCCCAGAAGGAAGCCCTTGGGCCAATGGGAAGTGTGCCTTCAGAAGGGTCCTGCAAATCCTGCCTCTTTTTTAGACCTCCTGTTCTGTCATGATGTGACATGGCCCAGAGGGCCCTCACCAGAGCTGAGCTGATGCTAGCTCTGTGCCCTCAAACCTCCTAGACTGTGAGCTAAATAAACCTCCTTTCTTCATAAAGCTAGCCTGCCTTAAGTATTTCATCATAGTAGCAAAAGAGGGACTAATACAGCTCCTAAGATTTCTTCCTATACTGTCTGCGTCCTGTAAAATCCCCTGCCCTGTAGTATGGGAAGAATTTAGAAATCTTGATGGAACGTAATCTGTGATTATGTTGCCTTATTTGGCAAAAAGGAAGGGATTTTGTAGAAATAACTGATTGATTTTGAATCCAGTCAAAGGGAGGTCTTCCTGGGTGGGCCTGGCATAATCAGGTGAAAGAGACTGTGACCTTCACTTTCAATTTCAAACTGGATTCCACCAATCACAGTGGAGGAAGTATGTGTAGTTTTAAACCACTAAGTGTAGTAATTTTAAGAACAACAATATCAATACATCCCTTGTGCGGTTCTTGGAGTCTAGTGGGGGAGAGAGATGACTCCAGCCTAGTGGGGCTGGCTGGTCATGGAAGTAAACCATAAGGCCAAGGAACAAGACTTGGTGGGAGATTAGGATGGCTCCTGGGAGAGGTGAGCGAAGGAGAGGAGAGGAAAAGTGCTCCAGATGGATGGAAAGGTCCTTGGGAAGGTCAGGAGTCAAACAATTCAGGTCGACAGGCAGGAGGAATGGAGAGGGGTGGGGAAGAGATACTGGCAGAGGCCGACTCTCTGGTGCCCATGCTCAGCCTCGGGACCTTGTTCCTGGGGTAGCAAGGCAGTGCTGTGCTCAGCTGAGCCTTAGGAAGATTGTCCTGACTCGGGCGGGATGGAGAGCAGAGCGAAGGGAGACATGCAGGAGGCCGTGGGATAGGCGGAGGCTGTGCATGTCCAGAGACAGAGGAGGTGGTGGGACTGGGAGGGTGGCTGTAGCTGCTGGGATGTGGACTCTGGGAGTTTGCAAAGCAGGGCAGATGCCTAGCCCTGGGAAATGGGAAGGAAGGGAAGGGGCAGGACACGAGGATGAGGCCAGTGTCCACTAAGGCTGTGGGGTGGGTGCCAGTGCCCTTTGCTGAGATGGGGGTGCTGAGGAAGGGCAGGTTTGGGGCAGGAGGAGACATTCCTAATAACAGCAGAAAACATCTATATAACAAATACCAGGAGGCAGGGCTGCTCCAGGGTGCTTCAGCTGTGCGAACTCTGAATCCTACCTACAGCTCTGTGAGGTGGGGACATGATTCCCAGGCACAGACATGGAGGCTAAGACCCAGAAAGGTTAAGTGCCTATCTCAAGGCCACATAGCTGATGAGCATCAGGGCCAGCAGTCTGGCACAGAGTGGTGCTTTGAGCCACAGGGGGCTGAGTCAGGAGTGGTCATAGGACTCCAGTGTGGTGCCACCAAGTGGGCAGTGGGCTGGCTGCTTGAGGTTCAGGTGAAGGACCTCAGCTGATGCAGAATGGTTGCATGTGGCAAGTGGGTGCATGGGAGCCAGAGGGTGTCCAGGAAGAGGGGCGAGTGAGAGGAGAGGGTCCGAGAGGAGGGCCGTGCAGGACAGTGAGGGGAGGAGCTGAGGCACTGAGGAAGCTGGGTTCAGAGAGGCAGCTTGGAGCATGCAGGGAAGGTCAGTCAGAAGTGTCAAAAAGTTCACGGCGCAAGAAGGTGGGAAGGATGTGCTTTGGGGAGGACTTAGCAATCAACATGTCAAATGCAGCCAATGGTCCTTATCAACTAAGGACTGGAAAAGGGGAGAGTCCCGCCCTCCCCCGACTCCTAGCTTGACAGTGACAGACAGCAGACCTAACAGCTCCAGGCAGCCCAGGGAAGGAAAGGGACAGTGTAGGAGGGAGAACTCCACCAGGGGGTGTCTGAAGGGCCAGCTCAGCTGGACCATAGCAGCTGCAAGGTGGAGGAGAGCCGAAGTTTCCTCTGAGAGCCCAGCATGGACAAAGGCCCTGTGGTGGGACCTGGGGCATGTGGTCTCCCAAGCTGGGCTGATGTACAGCTCAGACTTAGACCCTGAATTCATTTTATATTGGCTGTGCTAGGCCTAAAAGGTGAACATTTGCTGAATGGACATTGCAAGGGGTTACAAAAGGCCAGGACTTTCCCACCTGGATTCTTGGAGACTGGTCAGTGGTGTCCACTGGAGTCAATAATCCCTGGGGGAATAGGAGGGAGCATGTCCACACACTTGCCTTCTGGGGGTCGGTGGTGAGCTGGCAAAGGGTCTGGAAAGTCCTACCAAGAAAGGGGTGGGGTAAAGTTGATGAGTCCCCGCAGAAGCTCTTGGGGTGCAGCCAGCGCGGCTCAACCTGAGCCTAGGCAGGCAGAAGAAGGAACTGGGGATATATGCCAGGGCCTTTGGTAGTAAGGGAGAGAAATACGAGCCTTGGGGCTGTGTGGTGGGTTTACGAGTGAAGACTCTTGCTCCCTCTCTCCACCCTGCTTTAGTCTGTGTTCGGGCTTTCCTTGTGGCTGCCATGTTGGTTTCCTGAGAGAGTCAGAAACCCAGAAGACATCATGAACGTTTTCTCCCCTACTTCCAATTTGGGGTCTTGTGATCTGGCTTGGGATGCCTCAATGTAGCAAGACCCACACGGACATGGGGTAAAATGGGATATTTCTTTAAAAAATGAGGGTGGAATTACAGAAAGAAAAGGGAGTGGGTGGAGAGCCCACACGAACAGCTGTCCACATACCAGGACAGCTAAATCCTTCCAGCAGCCGAGATATACTTAGCAAATGTGACTTTAGTCCAATACCTGGCCACCTAGTCCCTCTTTGCCCCTAGGGATCTGTACCTCAAGAGATCCCACCATTGGCCCATCCTGCAGTCTACGCCTTAAAGGTGTCCTTCCGCTCCACATCTAGAGACTTTGCTTCTCTGGGTCTTTCTTAGCAGGTTTACAAGCTACTCAGGCCAAGGCGCTGGGAATGCCCAGAAGCAGGAGCTGTGTTTCCAGCTGAGATTTGGGGAAAGGCTCAACCTCATTTCAGAGGTCTGATCCTCAGGAGGTGCAACAAGGAAGATGGGGGGACTTCCAGGGATTCTGATGCAAAGCGGGAGAGGCCCTCTCCCCTGTCTCGTGTTTCCATTGGCGAAAGATGGCTTTTCCAGGCACTCCAGGCCTTGAGGTTTTTCAGTCACATGGATCTAAAGTGTCTGTCTATTTAACTGTCCCTCAATTAGTCCATCTAGGTCTACGTTTGTGGGATGTAGAAAATGGGACTGGAGGAGTGAACTCTGGAAGCAGACCGCCCAAGTAGGTCACTGCAAAATTTACCAGACCTTCGTGCATCCCTCCACCCACTGCCCACTGATGCTCTTCTCTGTCCATGTGTTCTTCTACTTCTGCATCCCCCGAGCACCTGCCTGCTCACCCATCTAGCTGTGTGCCCATTTGGTATCCATCCATCTACCCATTCATCCATCCACACATAACTGAGAGCTGCTGCAGGGCAGATCTTTCATGGGATACACGTTGCATTGTGTCACCTTCCCTGAACCCGCAGAGCTGAGGAACACACCGTAGACACCACTCACTGCACGGTTCTGTGACCAGCACTATGGAAACCCCAAGGACTGTCTAGTACCACAGTGACACTGTAGCTGGGTATCGGCCGATCTTCAGGATTTGCTGGGAAAGAGGAGAAGGAAGGGTGTTCCTGGTGGAAGACATGTGGGGAGGTCGCCTAAGTGAGGGGTGCGGTGCCGAGGAGTAGGGAGCAGGGACAGAGGGTGACCGTGCACAGGCAGGCATAGTCCCCGGCTCTGGGCTTGACCTCTGAGCCTCTGCTTCAGCGCCAAGACTGACATTTGTGCTGATGGGGCGAGGAGTAGAAGAGGGCCGGAGGGCAGGGAGCTTGGTGTCTGCAGGAAGGACTCACACCCTTCCTCTCCTCCTACAGGGACTCGCGAAGGAGCCGGCCTTCCTGTGCATGAGGGTTGGATGGGGGACGTGGAAGTCATTTGGCCTGGACTTTGACCGCCCGGGTGTCTAGACACGGGTGGCAACAGCAGAGCTGCAGAAACACAGACTATGTGTGTGGCGGACGGGCTGGAGGCTGGGAAGCCCAGAAACACAGCTCCCAAGAACTAAAAGCAGCGGGCAGAGCCCTGAGTCCTGGAGTCAGGCAGTACATGCCTGAAGACACAACGACCTCAGGGTCAGGGACAAGGAGCAAGGAGGGAACTGGGAAGCAGAGCACTGGGATCTGACGCACCTGTCTCATCTGCATTTCTCCTCAGAAAAGTGGAGTCTGTGCTTCTGGCCTGGCCTCTGGGGTGGCAGTGACCTTGAACAATGAGAGCAGTGACCATGGCTTGTTCTTGATGTGACATGTCTAATGTGTCCAATGCTGCATCGAGGGGATTATTATTATCCACCTTTTACAGACGAGGACAATGAGGCACAGAAAGAACCATGTTCAGAGTTGTGCCAGTAGGTGGAGAAATCTATCTGACAGCTGGGATTCCAACCTTGGTGTTCTGCCCCAGAGCTCATGGTACCCGTGATATCCATTACTCATTACTCCACAGTTCCTCTCCTTGCTGCTAAAGAGCAAGGTGCTAAGGTACCGTCTGCTCACAAGACCTCTGGTTGCACTGTGTGCCCTGTTTTTATCATCTTACCTAGGAGGAAATCAGTTACCATGGGCCGCAGGACAAACCCATCCATCCATCCATCCATCCATCCATCCATCCATCCATCTATCCAGTCACCTGCCCTTCTTCTCTCATTTCCTTTCCTTTCCTTTCCCCTTCCTCTTCCTTCCCTACTTCCTTCCTTCCTTCCTTCCTTCCTTCCTTCCTTCCTTCTCTTGAAACATTATTTACGTGACCTTCCTTGGGCATCTAGATGTGACCCAGAAGGTAGTCAGAGCCCAGGCAGACTGAGCACAGAGTTTACCTCCTGTGGACAGACCCCAAGTTACTACATCTTAGCCTGCAACTCAAAGCAAAAACACCCGACAAACAAACAAACAAAACCCCCCAAACCAAAAACAACTAGAACATTTGGATCAGGGCAATTTAAGAGAACTGGCACCACTTTTTCCCTAAGCCCATTGCCTGCCAAACAGGACAGACAGACACAGACAGAAGTTGATCGTGAACACATACAATTACACACTGAGCCAGCAACCCACTCTGCGCACTTCTGGAAACACAGCGAGATCGGGGGTGTCAATTATTTAAACCCTAATTAACATAGCTCTGCATGTCTTTTTGGGGGGGCGCACTCAGAACACACAGCATTGTTATCGCGGAAGAAAAGAGAGAATGAAATATTGATGGGGGCCGGCTTTGTTCTCGCCTCAGCAAGCGCAGGCTGGTTGTAGGAAGCGGATTCCCGCCGCTGCTGCAGCTTTAATTAGGAAGGTCGGTGGCTTCTCGGGCGTCTTGGATTCCTTTAATTTCCACAGAGGGAAGCGGCTTCCGAATTTTATTGAACACAGTTGAATTTTTATTTTCAAAAATCAAAACAGAAACAGTTCTTGGCATCTGTTATGAGCGCTGGGTGTTATTTGCTCTTTAGAGATAAAGTTGTTTTTATATGTGGAGAGAGAGCCAGGGAAAATGGGGCTGGAGATTTGTCCTGGGAAAGCTACCCAACTGGGAGCCAGTAGTCAGCAGAAAAATAAACCTCCACTCGCCCCAGCTCGGCTGCTCCCGCACTCTGGCTGGCCTGAGAAATCCATTTGACAGTGAGTAGTTTGAACACAGGGTGAGGCAGTTAACCCGTGGGGCACCGGAGTCTGACCCGGCTCCAAAAGTTTCTGGGGCAGGAAACAATGGTGAGAAAAGTCACCAGGGAACTGAGCCGCTGAGGGCCTGAGGGAAGGCTGGGCAGGGCACTAGAAGAAAGGACCGGAGGACAATCTTTGGCTTACGTCAGGGTCACAGAAGCCAGAATGCCAGCCCTAGGCTTAGGGGTGATAAGGATCCATGGGGAATGACTTGGGCGAAAGTAGCATCTCTCCTTCTGTTCCCTGTGGACTGGTTGGTTGGTTGATGGGCTCATTTATTAAGCATATATTGATGTGTATGAGAAGTCAGGCACCCAGAGGGACAAAGCTGTCGCAGTTGCCTGAAGGAGGACCCACAATAGCAGTCCTTGGAATAAAGGGTGGGGTGGGGCATGTGGAGAGCTGTCTCCTGGGTGTTTGTTGGAAGATTCCAGAACAAAGGCCACCGAGAGTGTCCGCTGAATTGAGAAGCAGTATATATGAGCTGATCTCTGCAGGGGACACCAGATCTCAGGATAAGAAGGAAGGGTGAGGGGTGCCAGGCAGGAAGAGGGCACAGCCTCTGCCCAGGCTCAAAGACACCCAAGGACAATGCTGAAGCTAACTCGAGCTGTTCCGGGGGGAGGCAACTATGATGGCCACCCCAGTGGCAGCATACCAAGTGGATGGACCAGGGAGGACCCCCAGCCTGGAGCTGGAGTGAGGATGGAGGGATGTGGGTGCACTGGAGTCTCCCCAAACCCTGCAGGTTTCAGAATCCTCATTTTAGTGAGAGGTGGGAGCTGGGAGCGGTGGTTGTGGGTGGCATGAAATGAGGTCACTTTTGAAGCTATAAACACGTTCCAGCCGCACTTGAGCTCGGCTGGAGGCATTTTGAACAAGTGTGCGGCGTGCTTACCGTGGCAGATGCCATCAGAGCTCCACGCAGGATCTGAGTCGTCTTCCCACCCTGCCGCACAGCAGCTCCGGCGCTGGCTGTGCTGTCTCCTCCACTGGGCTGCCCTTGGCTTGCTGGAGCCTGCTTTGCCTGAACGTGCGGAGAGCCGGAAATGTGCATCCTCCCAGAGCAGACTGACAGGTGCGCGGTGCGGAATGCCAGCCCTGGTGCTTGCTGGCGAGTGGGCAGCTCTGAGTGCTGCCTCCAGCCCAAGCGGTCTGTGTGAGGTGCCCCTCTCTTGGCCCCTTTCTCCCTTCCCTGCCCCACTCACTATCCCCTGTGAGTTCTGGATGAAAATGCTTTCCAATAAATTAGTTTCTGTCACTCTCTGCCTCAGAGCTGGCCCCAGAGAATCCAATCCATAGGTTGTTTTAGGGTGCGGAATAGCAATTTTGTGTAAGTCAAGCACACACCACCCCCACCCCCACCCCCACTACCACCGTGAATGCACCAAGAAATAATCTAGGTGCTGAGGACACAGCAGAGAACAAAACTGTCAAAAGCCCCTGGCCTCAGGAAGCTGACGCTATCCCACGGGAGACAGACAACATAAGTAGGGTGGCCAGGAAAGGCCTTCCTGGGAAGGTGACTTTCAAGCAGACATCTGGAAAAGATAAGGAAGGTGACAGACATGCACATTACTGGTTGGTTTTAAGAAGCAACGGCAAGTGCAAAGACCCTGAGCAGGATATGCTTGGAGTATTCGAAAAACACTCAAAAAGGTCAGAGTTTCACGGCCCAACTTACAAAGGTCAGAATGAAGGAGACGAAGGTCAGAGAGGTGTGGGGCATGGTGTGTCCGGCCTCTATATTCTACTGCACACATGAGCTTTGCTTTGGAGTGCAGTGGGAACCGGAAGGAGGTTCTGTAACTTTGTCATGTAGAGCAGTTGCAAGCCTCTTCAGAAGTCCAGGAAGGAGCTGACCGCCTCAGGCTTCCAAGCTGCTCTGACCAAAGTGGGCCCAGGAAGATCCGTGCTCTTCTGGAAGTCTGGCCTCTCCCAAGGAGGCTTTTTGCACCAGCTGCCGCACGAGTACACTCCCTGTGTCTTTCACACATGTGTGCACACAGACAGCAATGGGATCCTGTGATACACGTTTGCCGTGGCTGTATTTTCTCACTCATTTATTTAACAAGCGTTTGCTAGGCTCCCAGTTGTGCCAGGTGCTATTCTGGGGCGCCACGCCTGCCTGGGAGCACCAAGGGATCCAGGCAGACCAGGTCCCTGCCCAGGCCGACCTCGCCTTCTGGTGGGGGTGATGGCTGATGGATGAATGATCACAAGACATTAAGATGCGTTTCAGCCACTTCTAAGTCGTAGGTAGACAAATAAGAAGAGGCTGAACCAGGGATTCGTCACTGGGAAGATGCCCCCACCACCGCTTTGGACATGTTTGGCAGTGTCTGGGGTCAGTAGACTGTCCTAACTTTCAGGACAAAGGGGCTACTGGAATTCGGGGGTGAAGGCCGGGGATACCGCTGAGCCCGGCACAATGCACAGGACAGCCCTGGATCTGCAACAAGGAACCATCTGGTGCAAAATGTCGACAGAGCTGGGGCTGAGATGCCCTGGGTTAGAGGAAAAAGAGGGGCAGAGAGGAACTACTGCAACCAAGATGGTGAGGGAAGGCTATTCCGAGGAAGGAACATTTCAGCAGGGATATGGATCAAAGTGGGGGAGGAGCTTCCCAGACACACACACACACACACACACACACACACACACACACAGAGCCAATGCAGAGGCGCTGAGGTAGCCAACCACCTGATGTGTTCGAGGAATACTCGGAGGGGCAGTTCATCCCTTTAAGGACTTTGGGCTATTCTGCTCTGTGAATTACATACCTCGAGGAGTACAGAGCCCGCTCTGGAATAATTTCTCTACATCATCTTCCAGGGAAAGAAAGCTATCTCTCATGTATCAGAAGGGTTGCTGGAGAGTTTTCATCTTACACCTGCCTCCAAACTATGCATTTTGACAGGAAAGGGGCACCGTACTTGAAAGGAACTTGAATCTGCAGCCCTTTCTTCAGGAGCACAGGCTCAGAGAAGAGTGAAGTTGTTCTGCTCATAACTGTCCGGAGATAACTTTTCCTACCTGCATACGTAGGGCAGGACATTGCAAAGCATTTCACATCTGTGCTGTTTTCTGTTCACCTCCCAATAACCTGGAAGTCATCCAATCCAGAAGCATCACCACAACCCTCTGTTTTATCGAGTTCTCTGAGTCTGGGGAAGGAACAGGACTTGTCTAAAGTTTTATAGATAGCAATGCAGGGGTTGGGGCAGATGTCCCAACCTGTGAGCCTCCCTCCTTCATTTGCCCTCTTTCCCAGCCACAGAGGCCTACAGCCCCGCTCCAATTTGATAAACAAGTCTCAGCTCTGAGAGTTTCTTTCTCCCAGGCCCGCACCCTCTTTGCTGTGACATTTCCTCTTCCCACCTCGAGTCTGCCTCCCAGGGCCAAGCCTCGCTGGAGGCTTTGATTAAAAATGCACCTCGTAATCTCATCAGAGGCCAGAAACATGCATATATGCAAATCAACATCTGCTCCTCTAATCGGGGAAGGATCTTCCCAAAGTGCTCTGGGAAAAGGGCCCCAGCCCAGTGAACTCGGAGGGGAAGATTCCAGAACATCCGAAATTCACTTCAAAATCCCTGGGTCCCCAATGAAGCTTCACTGCTAATGTAATTGGAGGTTCTACTTGAAGGAGCAATAACGGACCGGTCCCCGTGCGGCCACCTCAGGCTGAGGCTCTCTGCTAATCAAAGCCCTTCTGTGGTACAGCAGGCTCATCTGGTCCTTGTTCCTGGGGAGGCGACAAGGGAGGGAACAGCTAGGGGTCACCTCTTGGCTTTCCTGGGCGAGTTCACTGCCAGTGTGAAGGCATTGCACCCTTTCCTGGGAGAATCACAGTCCAAGCTAGACACACAGTGCCTGCCGCTATAACAAGTGAAACCCGGTGTCTCCGAGGCCGGAGAGCAGTGCGCCACCCATTTCTGTCTCACGGTGTGCAGCAGTGGCAGGGAGTGAGGTTAAACTTGCCCCATGCAAGCCTGTATTGAAGGCTCCTTCCATCATCTACCCTGCCCTTTTCCAGGGCCTTAGAGTCCCCTCCATGGAGAATCACACCGAGGTTCTCTAGACCAGGCCAGAAAGTGACACGCACCACTTAATGGCCACATGCCAGTGGCCAGAACTTACTCTTACCCACCTCCGGTGAGGCTGGGGACACACACGGTTCCTGACTTACAGTGGTATAACATTTTTCAGCTTCACAGTGTTGCCAAAGCAATCTGCATCCAGCAGAAGCTGGACTTCAAACTCTGAATTTTGATCTTTTGCAGGGATAGCCGCATGTGGAGCAATAGATACTCCGAAGTTCTGGGCAGTCACGGAAACCTGGAGGTCCCCAGTTAGCTACATGACCACAGGGTGAGAGAAGGGGACACGAACAGAAAATACTAGACAGTGTGCTGTGTTCTCGGGGCTTGTATATTGTGTTTTCACTTCCCGTCACATCTCCAAAATGCCCATCTGTAGATATACACAAGATAATCAACACTTTATTATAAAACAGGCTCTGACTTAGAGGATTTAGCCCAACTGTGTTCTGAGTGCCTCTCAGGTAGGCAAGGCTAAACTATGAGTTTGGCAGTTTAGGTGCTTTAAATGCATTTTTGACTTATGATAGGTTTGACTCACAATGGGTTTACGGGATGTGACCCTGTTGGAGGTGGGAGAGCACCTGCACAGTCTAGCGCTGTGTCCAGGGAAGAAGAGGAGACCGTAGCTAGGGACACCCGGGAGAGGGTCCTGTGGCAGCTTCCCTGCAGACAACTTTAGAATTGAAGAGGCTCTTAGAGTGCTGCTTAGTTAAGGTCCTTTGGTTGTAAGCAAAGAAAGCAGATTAGCATTAGAAGCTTGACTGGCAGGATGGCAAGGAATCAGCAGCTTGGATACGACAGACATGTTCTGGAAGACCAAGGAGCTGCGACCCTAGCTATGGGTCAGAGGAGGTCTGGTGGTCATCGCTGGGGTCTGGAAGGCCCCAGGCTCTTCATCCCTGCCTCACTGGTCCATGGCCAAGTGCCCACGGCAGCCCCTGATCGGCTGCAGAAGATCACATGTCTGCTGCCTGGCTGCAGAGCAGAGGGAGAGCACCGGTCTAGTCCTGCTGGCTCCCACACAGCATGATAATCTCCTCGATTTGTCCCAAACTTCTCCTCTGAGGAAGAGGGGTCATTCTCAGGAGAAAATCAGGATGCTGATTTCAAGAGTTTGAGTGTTGGGACCCACGAAGGGTTTGTGACTGAGATCAGAGCTATTCCTCCACGACTGGGCCCGCTGGGGACCAGAAAGTGTGGCAATGAAGAGGCAGAGCTGGAGCCCCATCTTCTGATGGCTGTGCTGCCTTTTATGGAATTTGATAGCATTTTATTTCTCAATGCCTTTGAGGTCCAGTGTGTCTTCTCTGGTGCTTCTCCCTAGTCAGGGTCTGAATTCACCAAGGTTCTCTCCAGGGGAGGCATGTCTGGCAGGAAATTTGCTTTTCAGATGTTACCCATGTGGTTGGGCCAGTGTGGTGCACAGGAAGAGCACGAAGGCAGAAGGCATCATGGGAGAATCCTAGGGTGTACTTGGGGGAGAACTTCACCACAGACATTTGGATAGGAAGTTACCATCTATACGTCTCCAAGTCCCCTAACACTTCTGACCATATTATTTCGGGAAAATATTGGATGCGACAGTACTTCAGGTATATATGAGTTCTTTTGCTTGCCTAGTATCCATGCATTGTTCTGTTGGAAAGAGTACCCCAATTTCCTCCAGACAACTGACAGTCCTTCACTTTCAGGCCATGTGTTCCTGTGGGACTAATTTCATCCCCCAGCCCCAGCACCAACATGTAACACAGGCCTGGCCAATCAGAATCAGCCAAGGGATTGGTTCAGGAGTTAGCACATGACCCAGTCTGGGCCAATCGAATGGAATCCTGTGACCTTTGCAGGAGCAATGGAGATAGACTTGCTGATGGCCGTCATTCCTGGCTAAGGATGAAGGCACACAGAGGAAAGCAGATATAAAGATGAACAGTCCATCCCTGACGACACACTTAAGACCTGGGCCCTCTGTGCCTGTTGCCTGACAAACTTTTGAACATTTTAGTTGCACAACCTCATAAATGTCCTTCTGTCTCAGATTGGCTTGAGTCAGATTTTCTTCACTTACAGATGAATGAATTCTCCGTAGCATAAAGTAGTAATCCAAGAAGTCTTAAATTGTAGGATTAAGGAGCTTTTAAAGTCTTCCTTTACTTTTCTTTCTGAATTTTGTAAAATGAACTTTGATTACTTTAGAAATTAAAGATAAAGTTCTGCAGAAAAGGTTTGTGTCTCTCCCAGAGACAGTGACCAAAGCAATTCTTCCTTCTTGGCAGCCAGGAAAGGCCCAATCTGAAGAGGCCAGGGAGGAGGGCAAGACCACAACCTGTTATAGCCATGTTGTGTGTCATTGTGTTGGATCCTGGCAGACCTTATTTTATCTTCACAAAGACCCCACCATGGGGGTCCTGTGTGTAAGTGTTACTCACACATAGGAAACCAAAGTTCCAGGAGACAAGGTCCTCGCCAAAGTCAGCAGTAGTAAATGACACGGTAGGGATTCAGCTCTAAATACCCAAGCTCTTTTTGTTGCTCAGCCCTGCATAAAGTCAAAGAAGTTCAGTCCCCATTAGCAGCCCCCTGAGCGACTGGCCCCTGTGGAAGTGAGTCTGCCCTTACACCACGGAGACCATCTGACTATGTCAAGGACGTAGTGGGTAGGAGGCAGGATAGGGGTGCAAAGATCAATGAGATTTGTCTGGGATAGTTCAGAAAAACTGATAATCCAGTGACTATTGTATCTTTCAAAAATAGGAATACATATTTATATGTCTGTGTACACATGCATACATCTAGATCTATGTTATTGTACATTTATATTTGTATGACTACAATTGGTTTGAACCACATGAAGTTGACAGTATTAGTTCATTGTTCATCTACAGGATAAGAACGGTTCTTTCAAATGGTTTAGTCCTAAACCTGTATCCATATCCATGTGCAGATCCACATTTGTATCTATATCTATATGTAATTCCACATCCTTATTCATATCTCTATCCATGTCTATCTACTGGTCGATCAATTGATGGATCTATCTCTTCTTCCATGAAAAGACAGCAATTCCTCTAATTCTGCCTCTCAGGGTACCAGCTGCACCCCCATTTTCCCAGGATGTCCTGAGGCAGAAAGAAAGCAAGGCCTTGGGAATCAGAAGGCTTCAAGCTACCCAGCATCAGCAGCTCTCCCGGCCACAGAGGAAATATCTGTTCTCGGTCCCTCCGCTGACCAGGGAGGCGCTGGTCCAGGACAATGCCCCCTCCAGGGCAGAAGGGAGAGAGAGGCAGTGGATCGCTTGGCACTGAGATGCTGTGATGGGCAAGGCACAGGTAGCTCGGAGGATAGGCCCAGGCCCACACCCACTGGGACGAGGCAGGAGGCCGCAGGCAGGGCCAGGCGGAAGGAGGGAGGCCTGCTCTGAGCCCTGCACCGGGCCGGCCCAGCCTCTTCCTTCCTGCCCTCCCCCTTCTGAATGGGGGCCTGCGAGATAGGCACCCGCTCCCCAGCCCTGCCTGTGCTCTCTGCCAAGTCCTCGCAGGCTCAGTTAGCCTGGCCTCCAGGCGCCCCCCTCCTCAGTCCCAGTGGCCTGTGGCTGCCCATCTAGGCCCCCGGCCGCCTACTCTGGCCGCGGGGCTGTTTGTGGAGCCATCCCAGGCAGCCCGAGCCTCTGTCTTCCTATTTAGACAAACAAACAAAAGCCGGTTCAGTTACCACGGGCGGGCTGTGAGGCATCCAACACAAACCGAGGCCGCCTGCCTGGCGTCTCCAGATGCCCTGGGTTCGGTTCAGGCAGTCCCAGGACGTTTGCCTCCTTCTCACTCTCGCCTGGTTACCCGATGCTTCACGCCTCAGTGACACCCATTCCCGAGACTGTTCTTAGAGGCTATGCGAAGTGGGCCTGGGTGACTCCTACGCTGCACAAGAAGCCTGGAACCCAAATTCCCTGGTTCTGGGCGAGGCTGGAGCTGGCTTGGACCCTGGAAGCCCCGTGGTGCCCTGCTTCAGAAGGACTTGACTATAGCCATGTCTGATACCCATTGAACAGACGGGAAAACTGAGGCCAGAGAGCAGGGAACTTCTATGGATACACAGTGAATTTGTGATTAAAACCTTTACAAAGCTATAAGCATAGTCAGGAACCACCTGCGTGGAGGCTTTGAGGAGTACTTCTGGAAGGATTTTCCTACATGGGTCTCTTCCCTGCAGGCCCAAGCATCCTGAAGCCTCTCTATTCCTCATGTCCAGCTGTACTGGTAAGATCTCTGTGAAACCAGGGTAAGGAAAGAAAGCAAAGCACTGACAATGCCCCAAGCTATTCAGTACCCAACCAGACATGTGATTTTAAAATGACCTATATGTAATGCGTGCATAATTTAAAAACCATACACTTAAATTAAAAAATTACATATATGCAGCATGTATGCAACTTAAAATCACTTGCATGTGTGTGTTTAATTACTCATATAACGTGCGTGATTTTAAAGACGATGCGCGCGCGCGCGCACACACACACACACACATGCACTTGGGTGAATGCTTCTGGTAGTGCACCCTTGAAACTCGCAGGAGAAGCTGCCTCTGGGGGGAACAGCAGAGGACGCCTGGAGAGGCTGCCTCTCCTCCTGTGCCCTGCTGCAGAATTTTTACCTCATGATGATAAAAATCAGGGCAGCCACGCGGGCAGCCCTCACTGTAAGCGGGTGTTCCCTCATGCTGTCTGCACAGCTCTCCAGGGGGTGTGCTGTTATCATTCCCGTCTCTCAGACAGAGAGACTGAGGCCCCGCCAATAAAATAACTCAATCACGGCCTCCAGCCAGCAGATGGCACAACTAACACTGCAACCCCGATAACGGAGCTCTGAAGTGTAGACTCGCCACCTCTGGGTCCATGTGCCACTCTGTTAAAAAGCTACGTGGCAAACAAAATAAAAACGAACGGGTACATCCCAGTGAGGGGCGGGGAACAGATGGTACAAATGGGCTCCAGGCCGCGCCAGAGTGCAGAGTCTTTGGCATTGAGTGTCCGTCAGAGTCACTCGAGAGATTTGGGGGCAGGGAGTGGGCAGGGCAGGGACCACCCCCCATCCTCAGGGTCCGAGTCTCCCGGGCATCTGCCAATCACTCGCCTTCTGAGCAGGCGCAGAGAGGCGGGCAGGAGCCAGGACCCCTCCACAGACTAAGGAAGATGCTTCCGTTCAGGACCTGCTCTTCCAGCAGTGCCTCCTCCTCACATTTCAAACCAGGGAATAATAAATGAATCAGTGAGTAATAATAGTAACTGCAAGATTGTGACAGGATAAAGACAGGGTCTTTGACAATCTCCCGTGAAGAAACGGCTTCCCTGTTTCTCCTTCTCGGACCTGGGTGCTCCGTGACGTCTGACAAGTAGAACATGGTGTGACGTGCGGACTCTGACCTTAGGAGACCAGCGGCTCCCACCTCCTGCTCTGGGAACAGTCACTCTTGAAGCCTGAGACACCCTGGGCAAGAAACCCAGCCCCCCTGGAGAGACCACGGGGTGGGCGGGGACCCAGACGACCCGTGTGCCAGCCATTCCTGCCAAGCTATCAGGAATGGGAATGAAGGCATCTTGGGTCCTGCTCACCAGCCGGTCACCAACTGCACACCACCAAGCAACCCCAGGCAGCACCACTTGCAGCAAAAGAATTGGCCAGCAGAGTCCCACTCGAATTCCCGCCTCCCGTGACCACCACCCGGTCAAGTAAAATGCTACCAGCGGCCCTGAGCCTCTGAAGCACCCCCAGAGAATCACCATCCCTCCTGTGGCCCCCGAGATAAATATCTAGGACCCTTCATCCTGTTTTTCTCTCTTCTAGAAGTTGTTTTGTCATTCATGCACATGTTCTCAAATATATACTTTAATTTTACTCTTTTCCTAACTACCTAAATGGAACCATGCAGTATATATTCATTTGTGTCTTTTATAAACGCAGCATTATGTTTATGAGACATGTCCACGTTCTTACATATCTCAATACTTTGGTAATTTTCCTTGCTGTATAATATTCCATTCTAGTGCTACTAAATAATGTGTTTGTCAGTTCTATTCTGCATGTTGTTTCTAATGCTGGGTTTTTTTGTCTAATGTTGTTATACTTATTCTTGACTGTGTGTCCTGGTGATCATGGGCTCACAGCCTTTAGTATATCCAAGTAGTGGAATTTCTGGGTACCATCTATGTGTACCTTTTATTCTTCTAGATAATGTCTCAGCCCAGCTTTCACTCCCACAGGATACCTCATTGTTGGTTTAATTTGCATTTCTATGATGACTAATGAGGTCAGTCACCATTCTGCATATTTGTTAGTCATTTGGATTTCTCCCTTTTAAAGTGGCTATTTCCACGTTCTCTTTATTCTTCTATAGATTGTGTAGAATTTTAAAAGTTTGTTTCTAACCTTTAAGCATTGAGAGACTTTATACTAAAGTAGAGATATCAGGCTTTGGGAGAGAAGATGGACTCTCTGGCCATCCTGGGCTGGTTCCTGCAGACAATGACCAACTAGGCCTGAGCGGCAAAGTCTCTGTAGTCCAGGGTTAGGTCACCAGGGTCCTGCTGTGCCTACTGCCAGGGTAACTTCATTCGTTCAGCTATTGGGGACCTCTGTTTAGTGTTTCAGAGCAGGGCCAGCCACCCCTGACTCCAAATCCACCTTCTTTTCTCCCAACTTGATCTTCTGCAGATACTTACAGGAGGGGCTTAATTTGTTTATATCACTTATACCTTCACTCTTTGGCATCCTTTGCCCTCCACGTGACTTGCTCTGGCCAATGGGATGGAGACAGTCCATGTAGGGACTTGAATAGTATTTGAGCATTAAGCCTTGTCCTCAGGCAACTCTGGAGACTCTGTCAGCTCGGGGCGTAGGATGAGTGACTACATAAAGAAAAGCCACAGTGATCCCAGGTACCCCTGAGAAACCATCGTCATCCAACCAGCCCCTCCGATGTGCTAGTGGACTTAAGATGCAGACCAAGCCCTGCCAAGATGAGCCCACTCTGGCCCAGGCCAGACCAGAAGAAAGGCCCTGCTAAGCTCAGGCCAAGCCAAATTGCTGTCCTGCAGAACAATAGGTTGTTTAGAAAGCCACTAAGTTTTGGAGTGTTTTGTTATCCAGCAAACCAGACTGATACACTCATCTACTGAGTATTCCAGATACTTGCTTGGATCCAACATTCACATACACCTCTCAGTGTGGAGAAAGAGCTCACCCTGGGCTGGGTCCCCTTCTCCAGATGATGGGGACCTGACTTGCCTACCCCGTGTCCCAAGCCCCACACCCATCTGCATTTTCTCCCCAGGCCCTTGCAGGCCTTGGTTTGGTGTGACCTCATCATCCTCCCAAGAGCCCAGGCAATAACCCAGTGTAACTGGTTAATATTTTCTCACCTTAATTAAAAGTCCAAATGGGAATATTGGCAGCTTAGGCCCTCATTTGAAAATTGAACCGTATTCCCATTAATAGGAACGTCTAATTAAAACATCCGTTAAAAGTCCATAACATTAAGTTAATGGGAGAAAGCCAGGAGGAATTCAATTAGATTTTATTTCTGTAAAATTAATATTAGCAACTTAAGAAAATGTCCCCAAAGCTGATTGTTATTCATAAAGGCTTTCTGAGCCTTGGAGTGGGAGTCTCATCCACAGTGCTAGAGATCAGGAGAAACTCAAATGGGACCCTCGAAGGAGCTGGAGGGCCGACGCACTGTGTCCTGGCTCGGAAGATGGAATTCTTGGTTTCCCATACAAAATGTTCGGGTGCTCCCACAAAGGCTCCCAGCCGGGAAACTGGAGAGCTGTGCTCCAGCCAAGGACCGTGGGTCGGGAACTTGGCCTCTGTTAGATAGAAGCGCAAGCGATCTGTCCCCAAGGGAGGGAAGAGTAGGAGGAAGGGGTCTGAGTGGGAGCCATGAGATCTTTAATGTTGCAGGAAGTGATCCCCTACAATGCAACGGGCCCTCGGTGAATGGCGGCTATTGTCTTTACCGGCGGTTTAGGTTTCGAACTTTGGAAAAAAAATATAATTATTTTCTACTTTGGTAAAATAAAAAGTGAGATGCTCCTTTGAAAATACAAGAAATTCAAAAAGGTAAAAAAATGAAACTAATACCAAGACCCTTCTAAGCACCCTGCTGCTGTTTCTCCTCCAGCGACACCGGCGGAAGGACGCGTAGGTGGGTAGAAAGCTGGACGCTCGGATCAAAACAGAAACAAGTCACAAAAACGGCCTTCTACTACGTATGTTTCTTTCAATAAAAGCCATTGGACAGGTTGAACTTGAATTTAATAGAAGATAAATAAACTGTTGTGAAACTAAAGCGTTTGGTGACTATTTCCTTTCAAGAGCTATTCATTCCTAAGAGAAGCAAGGTTTAAGGAAAAAGTCTGGGAAAACACTGGAAGTCTGGGTGTGCATCAGAGGGACGCCGCTGGCCGAGAGTCTTGGAAAGGCAGCCCACACGGGCTGCGAGAGGGAACGGCCGCGTCTCTGGACTCTGATGTTCGGGGTTTCTGGTCACTCCATCAGGAGGTTCAAAGATTTCGCCAAGGGTTGGATCGCTTCTCCGCAGCTCTTTGCCACCCCAGAGCCAGCTCTGCTGCAAGGAGGGTTTGCTTGTGGCCGCAGGACTCCATGGTGTCAAGATAATGCAGCTTGCAGAGCACTTGCACTAAGTGGATTCTTACAACCACCACGGAGGAAGCTGCCCTCGCTGTCTTTCTCTTACAGACAAGAAAACAGAGGCTCAGAGAAATTAAATAACTTGCTCAGAGTCATGCAGCTAGCAAGTGGCTAAGCCAGAATTTCAAAGAAGCGGTCTGGAACAGATCGCAGTAGCGGCCTCCATTTTTCATCCTTTGCTGTGTGCCTTGCAATACTTCTCCATAAAGAAATGGAGTGTTTTTCCCAATCCTTGACTTTAGGTTCAAGAAAATGACTTCCTCTGGCATGAGAGGGAAGCGCCAGGGGGCTGATTTTAAGTCTAGCTCTTAAGATTCATGTTTCCATTTTCCTTGATTGTAAGAATATTTCCTGGCACACTCACTGGCCATTGCTGTAAGAACATGCCTGGGGCCAAGGAGGGTAACAGTCAGATGGACAGATCTTCAGGAAAAGCAGAGTGACCTCAGCTTTACAGCCTGAATCAGCTCGTTCCTAGCTGGGTCTGTGCTATAAAAGCAGGCCTTGCCACGTGTCAGCTGACTTGTTCCAGCCCACCCACTTTAGCTAAATGAGTACTTCTGCTTAGGAGCCATTGGGAGTTTGTGGTTGATTGTTACAAGGTGGAACTGTGGTGATAGCTGACTGATGCAATCTGACTCTAGAGCCTGGGCTCTTAACTAGGGCTCCTTTGGTTCATGGGTGTGCCAGCTCTTTACTGGGGGGGCTGCGCTTCCTGAGTGAGGAGAGGCCTAGAGGCTGAGGGGACCTCAGAGCCAGGCAGCCGATCTTAGGGCTCTGGGCTGCCAAGCTCTGCAGCATGGCATGAGGCTGAAGAACTAATAGTGCCGAGCCTCTCAACTATGCTTTGCCATCAATCCATAGCAGCTGCCAAACTCTTGGTCCAACTACCAGTGAGGCTCACCTCCACATGCTTTGTTCTTACTTGCTTCTCTCCAGGCTAAGCTTGCTCGGATTCCTGGGAACCAGGGAAGGACAGAGGAAGCAGGCAGGTCCCCCGGACTTCTCCCTCTCCCCATGGTCCAGACACCCTGCCTGTGGCTTGCCACTTTTCCTAACTTGTATGTCAATCCAATGACTCTCTCCCTTTAGTGTCACCTCCAAGAAGGTGGGGACTGTGTCCACTTTGTTCATCGTTATATCTTTCAGCATCTGACACACAGTAGCGGCTCAATAAATGTTTGTAGAAGGGAGGGAAGGAGGGACGGAGGAAGGGGAGAAGGACGGGGAGAAAAGTCATTGCTATGTGTTCTCAGAATGAACCCCTAAGCCCAAGTGTGGGCGAGCAGGATCATCTGCAGGCCATGCTGAGCAGTCCGCGACACACAGATGAAGCCAGGGTTGGAAGTGACCAGAGGATTTTGTCTCTGTTCCCCGAAGCTCTGAGAGTCCTCAGTTTCTGGTTCCTGCCTGGCACGAGGCCGTCAGTCTGGTGGGAGCTCTGGCTCCTTTCCCCCCACCCATGGCAGTCCTGACCTCCCCATTTTGGGGCTCCCCAGCCCTAGAAGTCCGATTGTAGTGCCCCTTCTCGCCTCCTCCTTGGCTCTCTCACATGTCGGTTAGAGCTGTAAATCCCAGCATAGGCCATCTTGCCCAGACTCCTCCCTGAGAACACAGGGACTCTGAGGCACAGAGGAAGCTAGTGACTGATCCCAAGGTCACCCAGCAAGTCAAAAGCATCACTAGGACCAGAATCCAGTGCTGTGGGGGCCCGGGTTTGCACTGCCTACTCTGTCCCAGGCAGCCCTCACATACTCTCAGGCTGAGCTTTTCACCATCAACCAGGAAAAACTGGATCCTGGAGGGCACAGGGCGGAAAGAGCTTCCGGTGCAGGGTGGCAGAGGCATGAGCAGCAGAGATGGGCATGGCCTCTCGCATAGATGTCCTCAGCCGAGTTGCCCAGGTCAGGTCAGAGCTGCAGAGAAGATCACTGGTTGGTACGAGGGTAAACTGAGGCCCAGGGACAGACCCCAAAGATAATCATCCTCAGTGCAGAATCGGG
Source organism: Hystrix cristata (assembly GCA_004026905.1). Taxonomy (NCBI): domain Eukaryota; kingdom Metazoa; phylum Chordata; class Mammalia; order Rodentia; family Hystricidae; genus Hystrix; species Hystrix cristata. The sequence goes on from PVJO010001873.1 coordinate 48,086, forward strand.
CCTGGAACTCAGTCCATCTTCCTCCTTAGTCTGCAGTTCTGCGGTGAACACTCTTAGTTGGCTGTACAAAGCTGTCAAGCTGTCACTCTGCCCCTTTCCTTCTTGCTAATCCAGCTTCTGTTTGGGAGAGGTAAAAGCGGTCTGCTAGGGATGACTTAGCTAACCAAGTACAGATAGAAAGAGTCCTTCTGAGAAAGTTTTTGCCTTAATCCTTTTTTTTTTTTTTTGCCTTGCATGCAGATGTGAGAATAGAGAACCAGCAGCCGCTTTAGAACCAGGAGGCAGAAACATGTGTTCCAAAATGAACATGCTAAGAATAGTAGAGCTGAAAGATAAAACAAACCTTAGACTTTGGTCACAAAATTGAGTAGCTGAACCAATACCCCAAAACATCACCCTCTAAATAGCTAGTTGTGGGAGGAAAATAAATTCCTTATTAATTTAGACCATGGTAGCAGCTTTTTTTCTGTCTTTGAAGGTGAGGGCATTTCCATCGTCCAAGATGTTTTCCACACTGTTCGTTAAATACATTTTGAGGTGGCCAGGTCATGTAATCAGCCCAATTCATGGATAGGAAAACTGTGGCATCTCATGGTTTCAAATTGACTTTCCTGAGCCTTTGCCAACTCCAGATTGGCAGAAAAGATGCTGCGTTCATGTGGTCCCAGGCTCGCAGGGCAGAGGGGGCAGAAACATGTTTCCCAAACAAACATGGTTCCAGCACATCAAGTGGGTCCTGGATTTGCAAGAGTATCGAATAGCACTGAATCAGGCCGTGGGTTGGGAAATCCTGGCTGCTGCCTCCCTTGTTCTTCTGGGGCTTCGTCCTCAGAGAGTGGTGGGGCCAGCAGTGGAGGGGGAGGAAGCCCAATGGATCTCAATTACTTAATGGAAAGTGGCTGCATATTAGGGGCAAGGAAAAAAAAATAAAAACCAACCTTTTAGCTGTGAAGAGCTGCTTCAACCAATATACAGTGAGAGCTGGAAGGTGTTTGGACATCGAGGCCTGCTGGCAGGGCTCTGCAGACCATCGCTGCACCTGAATGTCTGTTGTTGAAGCCAGACAGGGCTGTGAAGCACCTGGGCAGTGGCCACTACTGGGCCCCAACAGGCTCCAAGTGCACAAAGACCCTGCAGAGACACTTATTTCCTGCATGCCCCTGGCCTGGGCTCTCTGGCTCTCGTTATTAGGCTCCGTCAGAGGAAGATGCAGCTCTGTCTTGCTAAGAGGACCCATTTTTGGAATCAGGATTCCCTCCTGGAGAAGGGCTGAGCTTCTCACCTTGCCTAGCTGTTTTATAGGCAGGATCTAGTCTGCACACAAAAACTCCGTGTATTATCCAGTTCATTCTAGCTTTTGTAACAAACAAGCGCTAAAATGTCAGTGGCTTAGCACAACAAAAGTTCACCTTCTCACTTATTGTGTCAGGCTGCTTTCCATTACTCTAACAATATACCTGAGATCATCAATTTATGAGGAGGAAAGACATACTTTGGCTCACACATTCTGATGGTTCAGTCCAAGGTCAGCTGGCCCCATTGCTTTGGGGCCTGTGGCAAGGCAGGATATCTTTGCAGGAAGGCATGACAAGTGAAGCTGCTCACTTGTATGACTGAGAGGTAAAGAGAAATGGGAAGAGGTCAGGGTTCCAATATCCTCTTTAAGGACAGACACACTCCCAATGCCCTAATCGTTCCATGAGGCCCCATCTCCTACAGTTTCCACCATCTCCCAGTATCCCATGAACTGGGGACAGACCTTTAACACATGGCCTTTGGGGACATCCTACGTCCCAACTTTAACACTGGCATTATGAGGCTAAGACAGGAATCCCTACATGGTTCTTAGAGGCTGAGGCCTTTCCTATATTCACCTTTATTTTCCCTATTTATCCCTTGCTGAGCCAAAATAAAGGCAGAGAGCCCTGCTTCCTTAGGAAACAAATTAACTCGCCCAAAGCTCCGTGGAGTCCAGTGGAGTCCAGTGGTCTGGCTGGGCACGTCCAGCTGCACCTCAAAAAGGCATCTCCACCCCCTTCTCCACCCTGACACCATTCCCCCGCTTGATGCAGGCAGCCCGTTCACTGCCCGCTCCTGTCGACACCAGCGTCCCAGCCGGGGGCACCCGCACCTGGCTGTCTCCTTATTTGCAGGGCTCCGTTAACCACCCAGCATTGCATCCTGCTCCCACCTTCACCTTGCACGCAGGTCTGTGTCCTGGTCACGCCTCTGGCCTCGAAGGCGCCTCAGGAGGTCGATGTGTCCGTGGTGCTGAGTGCGGGATGGCGCCCTAGTACTGAACAGTGCAGAAAGTATCAGTCCAGTGCTCTGACCAGAGTGACGAGCTAGAAATGTCCCTCTCTCTCTACTTGAAAGACCATGCAGCAGTGTGCTCCCAGAGTCTGGGGTCCTGTGTTCAAGTCCTGCCACTACCACCCCGAGTGGCCTGGGCATGTTGCTTATCCTGCCTGTGCCTTAGTCTGCTCATCTGTGTGATAGGGAGCCACCTCACCCTTCTCTAGGTTGGTGAGAGGAGTCAAGGAGATGAGAACACAAAGCACCTGGTGGTGCCTGGAGCACTTTAAAATCAGGGTGGCATCTATGGCAGATGCTCCCAAATGCTTTTCATTTGCCCTCCTGAGCCAGCCTCCAACCTCCTTTCCTACTCTGTGGCTTAAGAGAATGAGGTGGGCAGATAGCAGCAAGGGGTCCCCCCTCCCTGGTGCAGGTTGGGTTTGGCTGTTGGAAATCCCAGTGGGATTACAGAGGGTGCAAGGGGGCGAGTGGGGACACTGCTTCTCCCAGCTTCCCCCTAGCCAGGTGGTTCTGGCTGCACCCAGCAGCAGTAGACTGGTGTATTAGTTACCTTTCCAGAGCCAGCAGTGTGCAAGAGAGCAGATTTAATACAGGGCATTTACAAGTTACAACATTCACCCATAAGCCAAATACAGGAAGAGTGCCGAACATCTATTATACACTAGAGACCCAAAAGATCCAATCGAGGGCTGGGAGCCCACGACACTGTCTCATAAACGTCCATGTCTGCAGATGATGGCTGAATATATCTTTACTGGACTCAGGATACTATGCTCACAGCGAGATGAAGACCGGAGCTCCCCCGGAGCAACAGCAGCCATCCTCGACGACAGCAAGGCCCCGAGCTCCTTCCTCAACAAGAACATCCGAGTTCTTTTCAGGAGAACCAGCCGCAGCAGTCTCCTGGGAAACAGCCGGAAACTATCTCCTGCTCCCGTTCTCCTCTACATTGTGTCGGCAACAACCCTCAGGTGGATCCTCTACGCCCAGAACACACCAACTCAGTCAGCTGGGCGTTCTGGCTCAAGCTGACCACTATAATAAGTCCACCAGAACTGGGTAGTCATGCTCCCTGGTTCTGGAACAATCCCGCTTTGCTTAGATCTCCACAGACAGGAGCCCTGCGGTGCTGCCCCTCCCCTGTAAGGGTCCAAACCCATCTGTGCCTTTGTAGACTGTTCCTGTGTTGCTCGGCCTTCCCGTTACTGCGGGTAAGTGCACGGTATGTTTGCTTTGGGGCCTTGACCAGTTCACCGTTGTCAGTTATGTTTATGCTGTTTCACGTATTCAAGGGTTTCCCCAACCTCTGATCCCCATAAATGTCCTCTAGAGTATAACAAACTCCCACTGGAGAGCAGAATAATCAAACACCCAGGGAGGGGAAGCTCTGTGCCCAAGGTCGTGCAGCCAAGGAGCAGGGCGTCCCAGGTGCGACTCAGGATTCATCACCATCTCGCTGCTGGCTTTTTTCTTGGCTGAGCAGCACTGTGGGGTAACAGGGCCATTTCCTCCCAGGCCAGGAAAGGAAACTTTCTGACATCAATGATCAGAGGAGCTGGGCTGTGGGAGAGGCTTCAGGCAAGAGCCAAAAAACAGCAAAGGATTCAGAGCTGGAGACAGAGTGTTTAATAATAAATAAACGCAAAGACCAGGCCTTCACATGGAAGCCTTGGGGGGTCCACGGCCAGCGTGGGGTAGTCTGGAAGTTGCCAGCCCTCAGCCTACAGGATTCTCTGGTCATTGTCCAAATGGTCAGTGGGACAGAGTCTTGGGGGACGATCTTCAAACCCCAGAAGGGAGGAGAAGTGAATATTTTGGGATGATCCCTATTTCATACAAATAAAGAGGCCCTCAGAAGTCGTATCAAATGTCTGAATTTCCTGACTGTATATTAATCCGCTTTCATGTGAATTATGCAGTATTGTCATGGAGGAAAGGAGCAGCTGGACATTGGATGGGCGGTCCTGGAATCAAAGGGGACCCATGCTGTGCTGCAGCCTCTGCGAAAAGCACATGGAGGCTGGGCTGTCTTGTGGCGCCTGGTCTCCCTCAGACCCATGGGCCGATGTGTGCCCAGAGGGACCGGGGAGGCCTCAAGCCAGTGGTGAGGGTGGATGACCTAGGGAGGAAGGGCCACTCCTGAACTCCTGTGGGTGGCTGCTATGTGGACACGCAACCCCAGAGAAGAGGGACCTGATTTTTCAAGGGAAGCCAGAAACCCAAGTTTTGAAGGGAACTCTCCCAATCTTTAAATATTGGTGACAAATTCCGGTTGCCAAGAGATATTATGCAAACCGTGCAAAAGCCGCCATGGGTAGCTTGGTGTGACCTCTATAGGTTCAGTGTGTCAGATCAGGGTCTGCTTTGAGGCTTAAATGGCCTTTTGACTTGGGCTGGAATTGCATGAAGATCGTCAGCTCTGTCCTTTTTTCCTTCTCTTTTCACATTCCCCCTCAGGTACCTCCCTATACTGCATTCAGTTTCCTAGTGAGGTGGAATCAACACCAGGCTAGGGATCTGTTATAGACTGAAAGTTCGTGTTCCTCCAAATTCATATACTGAAATTCTAACCCCCTGTGTGTCTAGAGCCTCTGAGGAAGTAATTAAGGTTAAATGAGGTCCTCAGGGTGGGTCCTGGTCTGACAGGATTAGGGTTCTTTTAAGGAGAGACACTACTAAAGCTTCCTCCCTGGCCCCCTCCTCCTCCCTTCCCCTCCTCTCTCTCTCTCTCTCTCCCTGTCTCTCACCCTCTCTCTCTCCCTCTCCCCCCTACTCCCAGCAGGAGCTGAAAGGCCATGTGAGGACACAACGAGAAGGTGGCCATCTACACCCAGGACAACAGTCCTCAGCAGAACCCCTACCCTACCCTCCACTGAATCTTGATTTTGGACTTCCGGTCTCCAGAACTATGAGATAATCAGTGTCTACAGTTGAAGCAGCCCGTGGTGTCCTCTTCTGACAGCTCCCACTGCCTAAGACAGGGTCCAGGCACTCTTATTCCAGGGACTCAAGCTTCCAACCTACTGAACGGGATCATATCTACCTCCCAGTGCTCGCAGCTGAGACCAGTGGTGGCCATGAAAGTCCCTTGTAAGTATGGAGATCTATGATCAGGTAGAAGGCGGGCCACCCTGAGAACTACCTATACACATGTAGTAGGTACAACTGTCAGCCTATATGTTCCATGTACAAAGGGTCACCTTCTTTTCATGAACTAGAATTAAATTCTACTTTTCTGAGTTTTGGAAACTTACCCCCTGTGGCTTGGCTTTTGCTCTGTCTCACTCAGCTTTTGGAGGAGCAGACGGAAGCTGCTCTGGGTATTTCTAGTGGGAAGGTTTGAATTCAGGTAACTGGAAAGTCATGAAATCCATGGAAGGTGGAGGGGGCAGGAGGGATGATGGAAATAGAGGTCGAGAAAGCCGCTGCTGACTTGCAGGGAACTCTGGATGTTCACGGTTGAGGAAGCTGGCACCCGAGATCTCAGTGTGGGAGCCTCTAGGAGGACATCTCTCCCCCCCTCCCCAGATTGAACCAGCCTTTGCACTAATCTACATCCCTAACCCTTTTTATTTTATTTTGAGACAGGATCTCACTAAATCACCAAGTGGTCCAGGCTAGACTCAACTTGGGATCCTCTTTCCTCAGCCTCCTCTAGTGCTGTAATTGCAAGTGTGCCTCACTATATCTGGATCCACAATGTCTTTCTTGATACTTGGGCCCTGGACCTTTAAACTGCCTCCTGTGGTGGTGGTTGTGGGCACAAGGTGCCAGACCCTGCAATGGGGGAGCAGCCTGCCCAGCCAGCTCACAGGTCCTCAGACAAGAATCGTTCTCTGACCGTTCTCTGCTTGGACAAAGCTGGCCGTGGCCTCTGGGAGGGGAGTCTCTCTGCAGAGCTCAGGAGGCTTCCTGCTTTGGACTCCCGCTTGGCCTCCCAGTCTTGGCCCCGGGCTCTCCAGGAAGCAGCCATGCGGGCCCTCTTCAGGGTCTTTGCAGCCGTGGGGTCCCCCTGAACCCACCTCAGCTTGTGTGGGCTGTTTCACTACACTGGATTTTCTTCTGCTTCTGGCCCTCCAGCACAGCAACCAACAACGGATCCAGGTGGCTCATTAAAATGATGCCAATTCACTCCCCCTCCTTTCTTTGTTTATTCTTTCTATCTAGAAAGCAATATTTGCCACAGAAACTGGGAAAGGCTGTGGGATCAGCCAGACACGGATTTGAATCCCAGTTCAGACTCTGAAGCTGCATGCTTGGGACCCTGTAACCCAAGCTTCAGTTTCTTCAGTGACACTTCTGTGTTGGGGGTCATAAACCATGAGGTCGAAGGGAAGAGAGCGCTTGGATGAAACACCACCACTTTCCTTGGCATCCTCCTGGTGTTGGGGCCCACAGGTAGGTTCTGAGTGTGAGCAGTTACTTAGCAATGAAGCAAATAGAGAGGGACAATGTCTGTTCTTCCAAGAGTGGCTTCCCATTGTCTGTCCCCATCCCAAGGCCTCTTGGCTTTGGGGAGGCCGATGGACCATGTTCTTGCCTGGTAGCACTGGACACACTCTGTGGGGGCTTTGGGTGCTATGGAGGAGTAAGCCCCACAAATTCTGCAGGCTCTAAGGTCTGCTCTGCCTTGCCAGGCAGGGGACCAGGCTGCTGGAGTAAGATGCAAGAGCTGCCTTCTTTGGCTCTACTCTTGAGCTGGCTGTTGTTGGACACTCAGGCTGGCATTAGCACAGTCACCCCAGAGCTGGAATATTCGGGGAGGGGGAGATGGGAAAATCCCTAACATGACAAAGCCGCCCGTGTCACCACCAGCCTTGTCACAGTGGAATCGCGTCTGCAGACACAGATTGCAGCCTGAAGGTTATCACACAAAGCCAGGGGATAGACGGGGGTGTCTGCTAGAAGACCTTTGATCGCTTCTCCTGGAGGCATGGAGATCCGAGGGGTGAGGCGGGGAAACGCACCTCTCCAGCTCCAGCCCAGGCAAGAGGCCAGTTCTGGGGCGACCAGAGCCCCGCCACCATTCCCTTCCAGAGAGGGTGATGGATTGAGACATAGAATTAATATACGTCTCTATATTTATATATAAAACCCTTACAAATCACATCCCTCGAGCCAGGTCTTTAAATAATGGAAGACGGTAGATTACAGCTTTATTAGTCCCTTCCAAAAGCTTATAAAAATTATCTTTTGCCGCTGGGAAGACATTTTATCAGAATTTATGGCAACTCGAGAGTCTGGAGCTATCAGATTCAGAAACTAAGAAGCTTTCTGCGGCTCTTTCTGCTGCAGACAGACCCTGGTCTCTGCTCTCCTTGTCAATTAAAATCTCTAACATTATCTACTTTATGAAATAAGACACTTGGCTCTCTTAGCCTGAGCCTACTCTTTAATTAATATAGACTTCAGCAGGCAAAAGCCATCCATGGGCACGAGCAGCTAAGAGTATGGGTGTGGGGTAGCAGAGGGAGAGATGTAGAATACGGAAAAAAGAAAACCCAAAATGTGTCCTTCTAGGATCAAGGTGATGTGTCTTGGGGGCAAATGTTTCATTCATGGCTTGGAGAGATTTTCCTGTGTGTGTTCCCTGGCTAAAGATGGAGGTCTCTGATAGTCACCAGCCAGCCTTTTCCAGGATCTTGTATCTTCCACATTGAGGGTTGAAGTATTCTCAGGTAAGAAATTCCCCATTAGGGAAACTGAGGCTCTGTTCACTGACTGCTCACATCTAGAATAGCAGCTCTCAAGTATGTTTGTGAACCAGTGCCGAGCCATGGACTTTGGAACTGAACCAAGAGAGACAAATAAGAACCAAGATTAAGGTTTAGCTTTCACAGCATTAATATTGCCACGACATGCGAATATTTGATCAATGGTCACATCTCACTGGACAGGATTCAGACAAGTTTATATGTCCTTTATTTTCATTACCCTAGTTGGACTTTTTTTTTTTAAATTGCATTTTGTAAATATTGGTAACAGGTGATTTCATGTGTTTGGTCTTGGGATTGTTTTCTAGATTATTTTATTAGCTTCTAGAGTATCTTCAAAATGCTTTTATATGTGCTAGGTATTTCCTCTAGATTGTGATGGTGGTTGTTCTCTAGATTAATGTCTAAAATACTCAGTTTCTATTGTAATTCATTTTACTGTATTTTTCAAAAGTCTGTGACAGGTTGGAAATTAACAAACAAAATGAAATTGGTCTCTCACTGAAGTTTGAGAATGAAGGGGTCCCGCTGGCCTTGGTAGGGGCTGGGCTGCCAGCAAGTGCCAGGCAGAGGATAGTGGGCTGCGGCCACCTGAGAAGAGAAGGAGGCACAGAAGCCTGAGACCCTGGTGCCAGGTTCACCCTGGTAGTAGAGCACACAAGCCAGATGGGCGGCTACCTGCTCCCCCATGCTGGCCCACACAGCTCCTTCCCTGACCCTGGGCATTTAGGACTCTTGTCTGTCACAATCAGCAATACTCCTGTTTCATAAGCCCTGCTCTGCTCCCAGCGGAAAGGTGTCAGCCCCAGAGGAAGTTGCTCCTGTTAGCATCATTACAAATAATAACACCACTAATAGTAACATCTTCATCATAGTATTCTGCTGTGGCGGAGACGTCAACAACTTACCAAACATTCCTGGCCTTCTCTACATTTCCCCACCCCTTTTGCAGTTCAGCAGAGCCAGGTATTAATTTTAAGCAATGGGCTGTGAGCAGAATTGACCAATGTCACTTCAGGGCCAAAGAATTTGAAGGTGGTTGGACCTGCCAGCTCTTACACCCAGCCACGGTGACGTGGGAAGGTATGAACTGAGATGACGGAGCTAGAACCGGCGAACTTGGCCTGAGAGAGAGATAATTATGTGTTAAGCCACAGAGACTTCAGAGTTTATTAGTCACCACAGCATGGCCTAACCCAATCTGATTGATACAACCTCACATCTTCCAAAGCACTTTTTAAACCATTAATCTGATCTTTGCCAGATTCCCAAGAGGGAGGTCCTATAAAAGCTATTGTTCCCAGTGGATATATAGGGGAACTGAGACTCAGAAAGGGCAAACGATTTCCCCAGAATCACTCAGCTAACTACATTTTATCTTTCTGATAATGGCTATCCTAATGGCTGTGATGTGGGGTGACGTCTCAGGATGGTTTTGATCTGTGTTCCCTGATGGCTAGTTATACTTCCCATCTGCCTATTGGCCACATTTATGTTCTTTGAAGAAATGTCTACTTAAGTCCTTTTGCCAATTATTAAGTTGGCTTTTACTTTTTCTTGCTATGAGTTGTATGTGTTCTTTACAAATTTTGAATATTAACCCCTCAGCCCATATAGGATTTGCAAATACTTTTCCCAGTCCATAGGTTACCTTGGCCTGTTTTTTATATGCTGTGCCAGGCTTTTTAGTTGATGTAGTCTCATATTTTGTTTGATGTAGTACCACTGCACTGGTAGCCTCAATTTTTTTGTCTAATATTCAAGAAATCATCGCCAAGACCAATGTTAAGGAGCTTTCTCCCTGCTTTTTTCTAGGCCATACTTTCAGGACAAGAGATAACAAGTATTGCTGAGAGTATAGAGAAAGGGAAGCCTTTTACACTGTTGATGAGAATAGGATGGTGCTGTGGCTGTGGAAAAAATATGGTGGTCTCTAAAGAAATTTAAAATACAACCACTATAGGACTGGGAAATTCCTCTTCCAGGTATAGAACCAAAGAAAATGAAATCACCACCTCTTAGTTATATGAATACTCCCTTGTTCCCTGAAGCATCATTCAAACTCACCAAGATATATAAACAACCTAGGTGTCTGTTGACAGATGAATGGATAAGGAAATTGTGGGCTCTGTGTGTGTGTGTGTGTGTGTGTGTGTGTGTGTGTGTGTGTTGGGACACTATTTAGCCTTAAAGAGGGAGATCCTGTTATTTACCACAACACGGATGTACTAGAGGATATGACGCTAAGTAAAATAAGCCAAACACAAAAAGACATGCAGAATACTACACGATTCACTTATATGTGGGATGTTTTAAAAAGTGAAAAATACAGAGACAGAGAATAAGACAGTGGTAACCAGAGATGGGAGGGAGAGAAGAAATGGGAGACATAGGTCAAAAGGTACGAAGTAGCAGGTACATAGGCTAGATAAAGTACCGTATTAGTATAGTGAATAACTGTGTAATGTATTGGAGATATTTGCCAAATGAATACATTGTAACTGCTCTTGCTACAACTATGTAACATGACAGATATGTTAATCTGGCTCACTATAGTAACAATTTTACTACTTGTTTCCAAATTTTAAAAAATTAAAAATAAGTTTCCAAAAAAGATCACTCAGCTTGTAAACAGCAAGTGTGGGGATCAAACACAGGGCTGCGCACTCAGGCTCCACACTTTGCCGACTAAGCCACACTGAAGTATGAAAAGGCAGCTGATTGGATCTCCTTTCCAAGGGTATTTCTGTTTTACAGGTGGCGGCCTGCAGAGAGAGACCCGCAGCACAGCTGACGTCTAAGGTGGATTCATCTGCTTTCTCGGCAAGAGGACCTGCCATCAGAATCCCACAGCAGACTTTCTGGCAGAGGTGCAGATAGGTGCAGGTGGTAGCGGTGTCGAGGTTAAACATGATGCCGCCTCCTGAGCCATGACGGGACGGAGGACTCTTTGGCATCCATGTGTTGAGCAATCTCTGTTCTCCCGCCAGGCCTCGGCAGTGGGCTCTCAGTCAGTCTCTGGAAACTGGCAGAGAAGCTTCCCCCCCCGACCTTGGTCAGTACTGCCTGGTGTCCGGTCCCACCCCCTTCTCCAAAGAAAGTGTTGGGCAGCCTTCCAGGATGGATTTTATACCTTTTAGTAGAGAAATAGGAAATGGGCTTTAAGAGAAAGCGAGGAGTTATTACTGCATTTAACTGCTCTAAAAATATCTCACTGGCGTTGCCTGTGAGTTCATGCTCGGTGCTGATCCAGTGTACCGGGGGACATGGCCTGTCCCTGGGCAGGGCTGAGAAACCAAAGTGACAAGCCCAGCTGAGAACCCTGAGAACCAAGGGCTCATGCCAGGCCAGCCCAGGGAGGGACAAGCCCCGGGTCTCCTGGCTTGGCTCAGCCCTGGATACTGCAAAGCTCCACTGTGGGAGGGACACCAACAGGATTCCCAGTCCTGTCTCTGCCCCAGTTCACAGTGAAGTCTCGGCCACTCTGTTCCTCTCTTTGCTCTAAACCTCTGCCTGCTTCATCTGTCAGAAGATGGCTTCTTCCTAGGGCTCCTTCTGTAGTAGTAACACTGCTTGCCTTCCCTGCCCTCATCACGTCCCTTCCTCCTGACAACCTGTCATATTCCAACTTCCACCTGTCCAGCGCCAGCTCTGGAGTGGACTCCAGCTTCTCCGAGCTGATCTGCATGTGATGATCTGCAGGATTCTGGGAGCTTAGAGGTGGGCAGGTATCCTGCCTTTGGTCCAGTAAGGTGAAGGAAGGTCTTTTGCTGGGAGAGGAGTTTCTGTTTCTCCACATCCCGGAAAATCTGGGCAAGGAAATGGGAACTCTCCACCGATGCCACCTGGAGGGAGGGGACTCAGATTCAGTGTGACAGCCATGAGGATGGGCCCCACAGCCCTCACTCAAAGAGAGCTCAATGAGGGAGGTTCCCAACTGTTCCAAAATCCATCACCTCATTTGAACCTCAGCTTCCCCCTGCTGCTCCCAGCCAATGTGTGACAGAGGTACCGTGGGGGTGGTGGCTGCGTCCATCCGCTCACACCACACGGCGGGCGAGGTCTTCCACCTGACTGTCTTCTCTTCTTCTTTCCCTCGGTGTCCACTCTTCAGGGACTACTTCAGTGGTGCCAGAAGTCGTCTGAGAAACAAGTGGCAAGATGAAGACTTGGGACTGGCTCATTCCCCACATGATGGGGAAGATGCCATCTGGGTTGGTAGGTGAAACACAGATAGTCTCAGGCACAGAGTGGTGGTTTGGCGACCTGAGAAGACACCGTGTCAGAGGGAATGATGTGGCATTTGAAAACCAAGTGGACAATGTGTATGAAGGTAGAAAGTGAAGCCAGGCGTGATGGTGCACCTTGGTAAGTCCAGCATCCTGGGAGGTCGAGGCAGAAGGAGTGCAAGTTTGAGTCAGCCTGGGCAACTTGATGATCTTGGCTCGAAATTTAAAGAATAAACAAGGGCTGGGGATGTAGCTCACAGCAAAGGCCCCAAGTTCAATCCCTGGCATTGGAAAAAAAGAAAAAGAAAGATACAGAGTTGGTTGACTAATGCTGAGCTGTGATTCCCACAGCTGGCAGATGGAGAATAAGACGCCAAGGGCTCTTTATGACCAGCTAACGGCTCTGTGCGAGAATCAGTGGTAGTAGTTCACAAAGAGGCTTGTGTCCCACGCGCAGGAAGGTGGAGCAGCTGAGTGACCAGCAGACTGGAGCGATGGTCTACAGCAATGGTCCAGAGGTGGGTTAGGCCCAGCTGAGGCAGGGCCAAGGTCCAGGGGAGCAAATGTAGGAGGGCAGGGAGCATTGCAAAGAAGCTTGGCAGAGACCGTCATGCCCTGCGGAACTCTGAGCACAGGGATTGTACTTGACAAAAGGCCTCAGCTACTGTACCCCAACATCCTTCGCTACCTTCAAACTCAGCGCCTGCCTGCTCCCAAAACCTGCTTCCAGCCAGTGAGTGAGGGTGGCAGGAATACTGAGGCAGGTTGGTTCCAAGGAGGGAGACCCTGGAGTCGTCTAGAGTGGTGACATTGGCCGAAGCCTTGCCAAATCTTCCGATGAATTGCCGGCAGTCCAGGATGCTCTACCCACCCTCCCTCCCTCAGGTCCACTTGCGTCACCCTCTTGCCCGGCTCTCTCCCCATCCACGTCAGCTCCCTAATCACATCCTTGCGTATTTGTTTCTTAGGCTAACACACCCAGGAGGAAGCCAAGCCAAAGAAGGCAGAGCGGAGAGAGAGGGAGAGTGCTTGAAAATGTCACTGAGCTGTCAAATCAACCGGCCCTGTGGCCCTCCTCTGAAATCCCTGCTCCTGTGTCATGAACAGCCCTGTATGAACCACTGTGTTAGTTCTCCGTTCCTGGCACCAAAAGCAGCGACAGTCATTAGCATCATCTGTGAGAATCTGGGGGCTCCCACTGTAGGAAGTCTCCACCCCAAGTCTTCCACCTTGTGGCTATTTTCTCTACAACATAAGGCCGTGCAAACAGTGATTTTTCCAAATGAAGAGTCTTTCTTCAGTAAATGATGTCCACAGTTCTGTGGACAAATAGCCACTCAGTAATGAACCGGGTGAGTCATTGAGGGCTACTAAACGTTGGTCTCTGAGATGAAAATTAGCACGTTAGGAGAGTACTCCGAAGGTTTGATTCAGCATCTGGCTAAGCAGTCAGGATGCCGGGCAACCCTTGGCAGCGTTGCAAAGTGCTACCACATGTTCCCACAGGCAGAGATGGAGGCGCGATGTTCGGGCAGGATCCTTTGAGACCAGGGCATCATTGGGCTGCCTTGAGCCGGTCCTGGTTTCCAGTCGCTGCTATTCTTACATTTTAATTATGAATCGATGTTGGTTTGCTTCCCTCGTCATCAGCTCAGCTTGTGGTGGGTTGTTGGTTAACCCCACAGTGTGTAGAGATGCATATTTGCACCAACGGAGTGTGGGGCCTATCATTTTCCAATAACTACTTGACTCTGGAACTTGTAGGTGCTGCAGTTTGGCTGTGAATCATCCATGCCCTTATTTCTGCAGTGGAGGTGGATGTGGCCCCACACTGGGGCTCTTCCGTATCATAGCTGCCTTCTCTTTCCTTCTGGCAGAGGACAGACAGGCTGAGATGGACTGTCTTGGGGCTTGATTTGGCCCAGGCGTACTGTGGACACAATGACTGGGAAGCCAGTGTGCACAGAGACCCAAGGCTAGGACAGAGGGACTAGGGGTTGAGGAGGAGAAGGGGAGTAGGGGACAGTGGAAGGTACAAAGATCTTCACACTCCACCATGGGGCTGACTCTTGATGTTGGCTTCCTGTCTGCATTCCAGTCTAGTGGGGTTGGATGGGATGGGATGGCATGGAGTGGGAGGCTGGCATTCAGCGGTCATCAGTGACCATATCATCACTGGTGACTCCTGGGGGGGAGGTGACCTCACCCCTGCGTCATACACCATCACCCAAACGTTAGGTTTTCTGGTGGCAAGCAACAGGAATCAACTTGGACTAACTAAAGCACAAAAAGAATTTATTAAAAGATAGTTCACAAAATAGAAGGGTGAGAGTTAGTTTTGGAGTTAGGATGAAAAGCAGGATAGATGGGAACAGGCAAAAAAAAAAAAATGCTCCAACGAACATTCCTGGGACTTTGGTGATAATACTGGGCAGTCTTCATTCAAGTGTTCTGCACCACTGATGTACATTTACTCATTTAAGACTTTACTATAATCCCATGGGGTAGGAAGCATTATCATTCCCATTTTTCAGGTGAGTAAACTGAGGCACAGATCAATTAAACAACATGCCCAAAGTCATAGAGGTAGTACATGGCAGAAGCAGTAACCTGTCTCAGGGTGGTCATATCCTCTGCTGTCAAGATGGTCTTCTCTGTACCTCTCCCCTTAGAGGTTCTGGCACCTCTCCTGCCACCTCCCTGAGGCATGGAGTCATAACATGTCAAGCCCCTTTATGAAAACCTCCTCAAATCATCTTAACTTGAATCATCTTAATTTAATTCATCTATTATAGCACTCCTGGCATATTTCATAGAATCCTCGACACTATCAATTATAAACCACAGTATTATTTGATGTACCACGAAGACAGAGAAAAAAGATAGTCGATTAAACACTGCCACGCCACTGGCCACAAGACCAATGGAAACGTGTGTCCTACAACTGGGGAGAGACACTATTACGACTATTTCAGAGACCCCACCCCACCCCACCCCACCCCACCTCTGCAATGGTGACTCAAGGAAGAGGAGAAACTTACTTGAGGCTGTCCAGCCAGCAGGTGGCTGAGCCAGGATTTGGAAGAGTTTTGTACTAGGGCCTGCATCTTAAGCACCCCTGGCTGCTGCTCTAGTCCTGGGGAGCCAGGTCCTAGAAAAGTACTGCAGGGGCAGGGTTTGTAGTCGGCTGGGACACACAGGGACAGGCGGGGCCGGCTGGCCTCCAGCATGCTGAGCTGGGGACTCTGAGCGGCTCCCCTGGGTCTGGCTGCTCAGGGGAGCAAGGGGAGCAGAGAGGCCAGCTCCCCGCGTTGGGGCACCAGATGCTGCCCTGGACAGAGAGGGGGCCTGAGAGGATGCCCCCGTCTCCTCAGAGAGGCCCTGGTCCCCTCCAACCCCTGCCTTCTAAGTTCATCTTGTCATTGTCGACAAATATAGACCAGGAGAAACCTAAATAAGTGAGTGGCTGCTGCCCTCCGCGGGACAGCTAACCATAATGGGGGCTTTTGGGCTTCTGCTGAGACACAACATCACATTCCTCGGCCGAAATAGCCGGGTGGAGAAACGGGGCATTATTGGCCAGGAACACCCGGCCAGGATGAGCCAAGCAAGACAGAAATAGGCCCAAGCCACCACATGAAGGGAGCTCGTCGCTTGGCCGGCTGTGTCCGACTGGCCCTGCCCTGCCGGGGTGGCTGGTGCTACCTGGGGAGGCCCTGGCTGTGGCTGGGAGAAGGCAGCTGGTGCTGGGTGCTCAGCCTTCCTCCAGCAGCTGGGGTAGAAGCACCTCCTTAGACAAGGATCTACAGGACTTGAGCAGGGACATGGGTCCTGGGAGTGCTGAGCACCTCAAATGTAAATGCGCACACACACACACACACACACACACACACACACACACACATACCACATGCACCCACAGGGCCATAAGTACTGTAAGCTTGTGCATCTGCATATCGCCACACAGGTCCCTTTGCACAAACAGGAACATAGAGGCACACATAGGTCACGATGTCATGCCCACAGACCCACTCACACATATACATCTGCACTCACACAACCACACACATCAAGCAGTACATATATGCAGAGACCCACCAGCCGAGCGCACTTAAACTTCCAGAGGCACACATACATGCAGCAGCAGACACATACAACCCAGTGGGTATCCTCAGCACTCACATGTGTACGCACACACAAGTGCACGTAAAGTTATACATGCACACGTTTCCATACGTGTGGGTGTGTAGTCCTGGGAACATTATCCCTGGCCCCTTACTCTTTTCTTGCCCTGAACATGTCCACCCCGGAAGGGCTGGATGAGGGCTGGGGCTGGTGTGATCTCACCCTAGTGAGCATCCAAGGACAAGCTCAAGGGTGCTCCAGAATGGGAGGGTCAAGAGTATCTGGACTCCCTCTTATTCTGCACCCCACCCTCTGCCACAGCCAGCCTCTGTCCACCTCATCGCCTGTGAGTTGTGCCCAGGAGGGGTAAATAGTAGACTGCTCACAGTTCCGTGCCACAGCCCCGGGCATGTGAGGGCTCAGAGCCCAGTCAGCAGGCTTTCCACAAAGCCCACTGAGGTGTGCACACACAATAGCACACAAGGAAAGTAGCAGAGGAGGGCTCTACATCCTGCCGAATAGGCAGGGAAGCTGAGGTCCACTAGGGAGGGCCAGACTTCCGCAGAGTTACACCTGTCTGCCCCCTGCCCAACCCTTGAGCTGCCATCTTGGAACCCCTGGTGCCCCTTCCTCACACTAGGCTGGGCAGTGAAACTGGACCCAGGAGGCCACCAGGGATACTGGGAGCTCCGGGCTTCCTGCTCAGGCTCTGCTCTGGTCCTGCGCTGGGGCAGGAGGGCTGGAGGCTTAGGGACCACAGTCCACATCCTCCTCTATCCCCCGAGTGCAGCTGCCAGCTCCTTTCCAAGCCTTAGCTGTCCACTCCTTGCACCCTCAAGGATCCTCCAGTCCCGGGGGTGCACGACAGCTTTCTGGTCCCGAGACCAAGCTGGAGGGAAGAAAGCAAATGGAGACAGCAGGGGTCAGTGTTTGTTCAGTGGCAGCCACATGGGACCAGCGTGGGCAGGGCGGCCAGCCACCTCGCAGACACACGGTGTCAGAGCCACAAACCGAGGCTTGGCCTCAGCTCGGAGCAGGCAAGGGCAGTGGCGACTTCTCAGGAACCCGCGCTGGCCTCTTGGGAAAGAACTCTAGTTTGCACCACTTTGGGGATTTTCCAGCTTTTGTTTTGTAGCAACAGCATCTTTTCTTCCAGGGAATTTTTAAATTTTAAATGAGGTATAATTTGCATTCAGCAAAGTTCACCCTGATAGCATACAATTCTCCTGCTGTGACCAACACATGGGTTGTGTAACTGCAACCACAATTGAGATAAAGCAGAGTTCTATCATTCCCCAAACCCCCGTGTCCCTTTGGGGTCAGCTCCTTCCCCCATCCCAGTAACCAATGTGCTTTTTTTTCTTCCCCTAGATTTTTGCCATTTTCAGAGTGTTCTGCAGATGGAATCGCACCCAATGTAGCTATCGCATTTAACATAATGCACACGAGAGACAGCGCATGACTGTGTGGATCAGTAACTCATTCCTCCCTCTTGCCGAGTAGTGTTCACGGTATGGACAGACCACAGCTTGTTCATCCATCCCCACGGGAGGGGCATTTGGGTTGTTTCCACTTTTGGCATGTTACAAATAAAGATTCTATGAACATTTGTGTACAGATTTTTTTTTTTTTTGCAAAAGTACATGTACGTATTTTCTTTTTGGTTAATGAGATGTCGGTCTTAAGGCGAATACACATTCAACTATCTAAGAAACCTCTAAATGATTTGCCAAAATTCAGGTACCATTTTGCATTTCCACCAGCGATGGATGATGGTTCGATTTATTCTGTGTCTTTACCAGCAACGGGCATTGTTACTTCCCCCAACTATTTTAATAATAAGCTTAAGTAATATTTTTCTAGAAACCCCCAGTTAAGGAGAGCTGCCCTGGGTGAAGCCAGGAGCCAGAGCAGGGACTGTAAGCCTTCCCCACTGTCCACTGACCCTCACTGGGCTACAGGCTCCTGTGGATCTCCTTGGAGCCCAAGGCCAAGGCCAGAGAGGAGAGGAGGACTGTCAGCAAGAGGAGGTACCGGGCAAGGACCAGCCCTCTGATACTAATCGATTGTCCTTTTGTGAACTCTGTGTCACTACTGGAAAGGTGGGGAGTGTGGTACTCAAGCCAGGCCTGTGGGACCTCAGACTGCCCCAGGTGCGAGGATGTGGTAACCCCAGGACAATTACCAAGGTCGAGGTATGTGGGTGAGACAATGTGGTGTAGGGGAACGCCAGTGTCTTTGAGAACATGCAGAGAAACATTTTTTTCAAAACCCAGCGTGAGTGTTTAGTAGCTTTGTGACCCCGAACAAGTCACTTTATCTCTCCAAACCTCAGCTTTATTGATAAAATGGAAGTATGTAAGTCCATTGGGTTATCAGAACGATTACAGCTCATGACCCAATTCTTTATTAATGTATTTATTTAGGGAGCTCTTACCATGTGCCAGGCACTGTCATGGATACTAGAGAGGTGCTTGCAGTGAACAAGTCAAGGTGAGCTCCCTGGTTTCAAAGGGGAGCGGGTGAGACTGACGGTAGTCAATGTATAATGTTTCAGGTGGTGATAGAATGACTGAGAAAAAGGATCGAGCAGAATATGGGCGTCTGTGCAGAAAGGGGGTTCCATTTCGATAGTTAGGGAAGGCCCCCTGCCAGGAAGTCTGGGGTGGGTGTGAAAGGTCTGACCCTCTGATCATATAGTTGGCTCTTCCGGCAACCACCCCGATGCCGTCCCCATCACTCTGGGATTCAAGGCTCTTAGCAGCCTTGTGTCAGAACTGTGGACAAAGATCACACTTATTTTCTCTGTGTATTAATCACAGCAGGACAGTGGGGGAGCCCTCCTCATACTTCAGGACCTGCCTCTCTGGTGAAGCCTTCCTAGTCTCCATGGTGGCTCCCAGCCCCTCTCTTCCCACCTGACATGGCAGGCTGAGACCATTGGTACCCGTGTCTGTCTACCAGGGCTGCACTCTCAGCTAGAACTGGCTTGGTGTTGCTTCTAGCTACAGCTGTTGTTTGCCCCTTTTTCCTCCCTGATCACTGACTGACATGATATTATATATTTTATGTTTATCTATCAGTTTCCCCACACAATATGAACTCTGGGGACTACTGTTCTTTATCCCTTTCTGTACCCTTGGTGCCTAACACTGCACTTAGTCTATAACTGAGAAATGGTAGAAAACTGGTGCTCTTGAATGACTGTTCGTCCCATCTCTGGGCCTGGCACCATACAACAATAACAAAACGACCACTTACTATGCATCACCTATGCCCTGAGCACAGTGATGACCATTTATGCCCATCATCTTCTTTAATCCTTAAATTAGCCTGCCTTGCCTCAAGGAGGGTGTTGTTATTTTCTATACACACATACATGTAGATCCATTATAATATTTGTTAATGTAGTACACTAACAAATATTATAATGGATCTACATGTATGTATGTAACATTGCAGATTGACATATAAGATAGTAACGAATGCATGTGTCATTACCTTATATATCAGTCTGCAATGTTATATATACTATATGTATAAGTGAAAAGTTTTTCCTTTTTTTTTTGTGGCACTGGGGATCGAACTCATGGCCTTGTTCTTGCAAGGCAAGCACTCTAACCACTGAGCTAAATCCCCAGCTGTACAAGTGAAAAGTAAATGAATCTATCAATACTTGTATTAGCACTAATGTGTACCAGGCCCTCTTCTAGAAAGTTTATGTTATAGCTTGTATCTAGATGCCCTCCTGAAGCCTAATGTGGTCATAGGTGGCCAAGTAGAACACACTTGTCTACAGATGTCCTTTTTCGATAACTCTTGTCCAGTCTTTCGTCTTTGGACTGACATTGCCCGGACTGCACATTGTTTAGGCACATTAGCTGTCATCACACAATTATATAACAAGCACATAAACATAAACCTGAAAAATGTAATCGCCACAAGCAACTTCAGTCTGGAGGTCGTCAGTATAATTTTTTTTAAGTTTTGCATCCTAGAAGACCTGTCCACTTGGGAAACACAAATGTATTTAATATAGCATAAGGTTAGCAATAATTACCATCACAGCTATATAGAAATCGTTACATGTATTTACTTAGTTTTTACACTTCAGGCAAAATTTAGATTTCTTTAGCAGGTTTACAAGATATAACGGTACTAATAAGAATTAAAAGGCATCTTTTGAGCTCTTACAAGTTTAGGAAACCATGTTAATGGCCACAAATAGACTTATTACCCAATATATAAATGTATCTCATTGATACAATGTTTATTTAATCAAAATCAATAGATGTAGATAAAGTTTTAAAAGGCAGTACCAAATTTAAAGAGATAGCAAGAATTTTGATCATTTTATATGTCTAAGGTCTAAATGTAGTGTATATTATACACAAGAGAGCATTTGTTGTGATTTTGAATGTATTAAACTTAATTTTAAAGCTTAGTTTTATAGCATATTTTGTCTTCATATGGATATACATCTCTAGTCTCAGATTTATATAGTTTGTGTTATCAATTAATAGTTGTTTATTTAACCCATCCTAACCTGATTATTGAAAACTTTTACAAGCCAATCTTTAAATAATTTTTAACTCTTAAAACTCAGTTTTTTTAAGCAACCAAAAACCTAACAATTGGAAATATAAAAAATTATCATAGTAAAACATAAAACACTTATTTTTAATTTAGTTTTTATAAGTTTAACCAAGAACATTTTAGTATTTTAACTGTATTGTTTTAGATATAGAAAACCTTTAATTACATCCAATTTAATTGTATATTATAATAATTTAGTAAAACCGGAAGAAGTCACCCATAGTGGAGAAAACTGAAGTAAATTGGTTTAGGCAGCTGCTTTTTTAGCCACAGAGAGGAATTTAGTCTGGTAGTTCTTCAGACGCTAAGGACCCCATCCAAAGAAAATTTCTTTTAATATTATTTTAATATAAAATTAAATATTAGAAATTTAACTCTTAACTAAAAAGTTTTAAATTTTTATATATTAATGATTTATGAAAACACAGCAGACCAAAATATATTTTACAAGCTTTAAGAAGCCAAGAAAATTTGAATTATCATTTAGCCACTGATGACTTAGATATTGTTATAAACATACACAAGAATTAATCTTATTTATATTTACTTACTTATTCATCTTAACAAGTACTTTAGATGAGTCACGAGAACCAAAGTATAGCATAGTTAACATTCTTACGCTATATATTTTTCATTTTCAAACCAAGAAAAACTTCTAAAGTAAGCTATAAATTCTCAAATAGGATCTTTGTTTATTTTTCCTCCTTATTATAAAACCAAGCTTGAGGCCCTTGTACTCTAGCTTACATTTTGAGAAACATCAACTTTTTCAAATATTCTATCTTAACTTGCTCCCAAGTTCATAAAATATAACGGAAAGGTGATGTTTTAGGGACACCGAAAACCCATAATCATTTAATATGTACCTACTGCATGTCTTTAAGATTTCCCTGTGTACATTTGGAAAGATATAAAGACAGAAAAGGAAAAGAAGAAAGAAAGAAAAGAAAAGACAGGATCTTATTTGGGTCCCTAAGGTCAGGCTGCTTCATTTCAGGGTCACGGGGTGTGCACGGTGTGCCCCAAACTGGGGTCACACCCCAAACTGGTCACACACACACACACACACACCGGGTCGGGCCCCACGGGCAAGCCATCCAAACTAGGCCACGCTTGAAAATCTCCTTTTATCTAAACTTTTATCTAAGCCCGCATGTGCAGCCTTCCCTGTTTTTCAGAACCGGAACTGCTGGGGAGGGAGAAGCTCTGCTCTGTTACCCAAGAGTCAGAACCACCTACAATCGGCTACTGTCCTGTTTTCTGTCCAGGTGTCCCTGCTAGTCGTGCACAGATCTGTTGCTCATGCCCAGAACAAGTGTCCTTGTTTCCGGCACAACCTTTATCACCAGATCAGGAAAGCAGGAAAAGGAATTACATGCAAGTGCTACATTTCACTTGACAATTTACCTCAAAGGTCTTTACAGCTAGGGACCTGTATCACTCACAAGGAACTCATATTGACAAGTGCAGAGATATCGCTTAGCAACTATAGATCACATACCAATCTAGACAGGGAGATGAACTTGCAGCAAAAATTATCATAAGAATGGCGGAACCAAGTAAGATGGAGGAAGGAAGCAAGCTAGCATTAGAGAGGCGATCCTGAGGGGCTCCAGGGAGACGGATGCCTACAGCCAGAGCTCAGCTGGCAGCCTTCGAGCCCAGGAAGATCACAGAGGACAGCTGAGAAGGGCTGGCCTGGCACCCGTCTGGCTGGCCCGCGGGCCTCTCCAACCGACTGGGAAACACGGACCCCACACACTTCTCCTCCTCCCTCCCACACGGTGAGACGCCCTGGGAAGTGTCCTTGGAACCCTGAGACACATTCCTGAGCTCCCCAGATCCTTAATTCCCTCCAACCTTCAGCTCCTTGCTTCTCCCTGAGAAGTAGTATCAGAAAAAGTTAAAGGATTTGAATTTTCTGATATATGAGGGTCTGAGTGGGAGAAAAAGGACAAGAAGGGGACTGGGGCTTTTTTTTAGGAGAGAGAGTAAGGAAAAAACAAAACAACAGTGGGTTCCATTTCGGTTTGAGTCCGTAGAGTTCACCACACGCCAAAGGTAAGGTCAGTTACCACCGGAATCTGTATGGTTTAGAACATGTTCCCAGCCACCCAAAAGGGGAGTCATGGTGTCCGGTGGACAGAGCTTGTGCCCTTTCATTTTGAGAAAGAAAGAGATATCAAAAGAGTAGTTTTGAGTATCTCCTTTAATCTAAAGTGTTTTGGACCCCAAAATGTACTTGATTTCAGGACATTCATTCCCTCGGGTGTTACCCCAAAGGCCACTCTTTGAGGCATCTCAGGACTAGGTTTCCATGCGAGGGCTGATTCCATGCTTGATCAAGACATTGGGTGGGTCCGTCCCCATATGTGTTTTCCTGGTGAGCACATTTTATTTCCATCTTACCCAAGAACAAGGTATGTTGATCTGAGTGAGTACCCAATGAGGCCATTACATATCATAGAGATACCTCTCTGTACCTCTTTCCATTAATGACTAGTGGGAACAAGTACCTCTGTCATTTGGGCTTTTAGGTACAAGTACTCATTCTCTAGGGACTTTGGGAGTCTCTATGTGCTGAAAAAGAAAACTGTGAGGCTGTAAATTTTGTAGACAGAGAGAGGGAGAGAAAGGAGGAAAAAAGATAATCTATGCAAAGGGATGGGAAAGGAAATGGGGAAGAAGAAAGAAAAAAACAATGAAAAGTCTTTGGCCGGACTGTACTGATGCCTTTTTTTAACCTTCTGGCCGGCTCACCAAGAGAGAAGTCACTTGGGTTGGGTCCAGGAGGTCCCTGAGGCTGAAATAGGGGACATATCCAACCCTTTTGTAGAATAAGTTTGCAGGTTCTCTGACTCCTGTTAGAGAAAAGGAATTTTTAGGACACATCAGTAAGAGGCACAAGAAGAGTGTATTAGATAGAGATTGTAGGGTGCACTTAAGAATGGGTTGCAGGTGCTCAGATACAAATGAGCTAGAGCTGGGTGTATTTATGGGGTCTCTGGGACGTCTTTCAATGGTTGCGCTAGGATAAGTATTCCTACTGCCAGTTTACCCACCTGGCTGGCTATGTCAGAACGCAAGCCATTTACATGTTTTTGAAGTTGAGATATATTGCCCACTAATATTTCTACTTCCTCGAGGGTGGTAAAAGCACAATTTACAGGTGAAAAGGACAGGTCCAGAGCCCCATTCACAGGCTTATTGTGTTTTTAAGACTTCTAGGGATTATTTTTTGAGTGAGTTTGCTGGAAGGGAAAAAGGCTTGAACATTTTTGTGTCTTGGAGTTACAGTTCTTCTTTTATGTACGATTTTAAAGTCTCAGTTTCCCTGTCTCCTCTCTCCATAGTTTTCATTTCTTCTATCCCACTTTAGGCCGTCATCACACGAAGGCCTCAGGACAACCTGGTCTTCGGTGGGCTTCTCGAGCCGGCACCTACTCTTTAGTGGGTTCGGACAGAATGGTCATCAGGCAAGCTTTCTTGTCGCTGGCAGCCAGTTGAGCTCCCGTGGCTGAGTCCCAGAGGATGACCAGCAATGTCCCCAGACAGGGTTTGAGGAGGTGCCACTGAGAAAAAGACCGTAGACCAGTGATGACAAACCTTCTGGAGACTGAGTTCCCAGACTTCTCCTGATGTCATTGTCTGGCAAAGCTGCTCCTTTCTGAGCATGCGCATGGGCCATGCATGCACTGTTACCTGGCGGTCAGCTGCTGGGGTGATGCTGGGGTGAAGCTGGGGCAATGCTGGGGTGATTTGGCTCTCATGCCAACAGGGAGGGCTCTGTGTGCCACTGTGGCACACGTGCTGTAGGTTTGCCTCTCCTGACTCAGACCAACCCTACCCATAGAATTAGATTGCAAGCTCACTGACTCCTGTTGTGGGAAAAGAATTTTTAGGATGTGTCAGGGTGAGACATAAAGGGATTTATTAGGTAGAAATTTAGAAGTACACACTCAAAGAAATAGAGCATGGGCCTTGAGAGAGTCGCATTATGATCTGGAGGTGGGTGTATTTGTGGGGCTGGGGGTGTCTTCAAGATGGGAGATCTAGGGCATGCATTCCTACTTTCTGTCAGGTTACCATCTGGCAACTGTGGTAGAACGTAAACCACTTACACGTGTTTGAAGTTGAGATTCAGTCTGTGGCAGGAAGCACAATTTACATGTGAAAAGAGGTGTTCTATTTACAGGTGAAGAGGCCAATTTGCAGTTAAAAAGGAATTGTCCGAAGAAAAAAAAATTTAAACTGGGCTTGAGTAACTTTTGTGTCCCGAACCTGTAGTTCTTAAAGGTACAATTTTAAAATTCCTATTTTCCTTGTCTCCTTTCTACCTATCTTTATTTTCTCTATCCTACCTTAGCTAGACTCTCCCTACCGCTCCACTCCTGTACAAAAATGTGAGTCACGTTGATTGAGCACAAAGTCTTTATCCTGCCGTGTAAGCTAGCCTGGAATTCTGCTTCATAAACTAGAAATCTGGCTGATGGTGGCTTGATACAGTGGCTCTCAAAGTGTGGTACCCAGACTAGAAAGAACCACCCCGCGAGAGCTCCTTAGAAATAAAAGTCCCAGGCCCCACCCCAAGCCTGCTGGATAAGAAAATCTGAGGATGGAGCCCAACAATTCGGGGTTTAACAAGCCCACCAGGTGATATTACTCCATGCTAATGCTTGAGAACCAACGGCCTGAACAAAAATAGAGGTTAATTCTCCATCCCACAGAAGAAATCCAGCGGTAGACAGTCCAGGGCCAGTGTGATATCGCCATCTTTTCATTTCACCATCTTAAGTTCTGAATCTGTTCCCAACATTGCCTCATGCTCTGAAATGACTCCTTGGAGCTCTGATCATCATGTTCACACTCCAGGTATGAAGGAAGAGGAAGTGGGGAGGCAAAATCTTGTCTCTCAGTTGAGGCAGCCCCCTGTAATTTCCCAGAAGCCACTACTACCACTGAAACTCCCATTCAAATCTCATGGGTCCCATTCAACTCCCATTTGAATCTCCCTCCCTGAAGAGAGGGAGGCCAGAAACATGTGATTTTATCTGGACATTTTACTGCTCAATAAAGAATAATCATGTAGATCATGAGAAAGAACAGAAGGGACCTCTGCTGGGCACAGAGGCCCTCCCACGTGACCACTCTGTCTCCTTATCCTTCCAGCAATCTGGTAAATGTGATTATCTCCCCCACTAAACAAAGAAAGAAAATGACCTTTGAAGAGATCAAGATCACCTGGCTAGAAGGAGCCTGGTGACCAATTTTGGCTGAGCTGCTTCCCTTCTCACCTTGAGCCCTGCCTTGCTGTTTTCCTGGAGGGGCAGCAGGGTGGGCATGGTCTTACACACTCTCCTCTCTTCCAGACCCCGAAGACTCATCCATTCTTTTCATAGAGCCAGAAAATATCCCAGATCTGACTGAGGTGGAGGCTGAGACCTGGAGAGCCCAGGAAGCCCCTTTTCCTTCCAGAAGTAAATAGTGAAACTTAATTAGTGGGTTGCGCCTGCCAGGCAGGTAATCCATGGGCTTTGCCAGGCATCTGTCTGTGGCGCTTGGGGGAATTTAGCGGCTCTCTTCCACCTGGGTGCCACAGCTCCAGCCTGCATGGTCCTCATGGGGCTCACTCAGGGGGTGAGGGCTGTGTGGGGCTCCCTTTCCAGGCTGTGTCCATGCCACATTTTTGAACGAGTCTCTCTGACCCACATCCTTCAGAGACGCCCACAGCTGACTTCAAACAATATGGCAATCCAGGGCACTGACAGCCACAAGATTCTTCCCTTGTCTTGTCTGTAGTCCCTAAAATATTTCCAGACAGAATGTCAGAATTGAGGGTTGAGATGGGAAAAGATAGTAGATTCCAAAAACACAGACAACAAATTAGATGGAGCCCGAGTTTAGCTGGAGAGTGCAGGGAGCCCCAGAGGTATGCACTGTGTTGTGAGCAGCTTCCTTTGGAAGTTCTCTTCTGCCCTCTTTGCCTTTGGAATCTGCCAGCTTAGAATCTGCTTCTTTGGGTTAAACATTGCCCTGGCTTCGGAGTTGAGCATTCCCCCTCCCCCAAAACATGTGTTTCCGAGGCATGGGGCCTCTTTTCTGGATAGGAAGGCTTGAGACTCACAGTTTCTGGAAGGAGGCAAAGAAAGAGAGACAGCTTCCCCCTCCCCCAGACGGGAGGGGAATGGTAGACTTGAGTGAACCAACAGAACAGCCTGGTTCAAGTTGTCTTGTGTCTCAGCTTTATAAAAGATGGTGATGCCCCACTCATGGGTTCTGACTCATCAAGCTTTGGCCACTTGTTTCTAATTAGAGCCAGCCCTTTGGGTGGGAATAGTGGCCCACCGCCAGTGTGGCATTTCTCCTGGTTCCTCAAACTACACAGAAAGGGCTCAGCAGGGAGGTGACAGGCCAGCAGAAACATGACAGGGCCTTCCTGCCTCTCCAGGCAGCTTCAGTGCTAAGAAGGTCCAGCAGAGGCTGAAGATTGAAGACTGAAGGGGGGTGTATGAGGTAAATGGCAGTTCAGTTTCTTCCTGAAGGTATCTGCCCCACCTCTTCATCCATGCTGGACTCAGACTCTTGGAGGAAACCAGGCCTTCCGCATAACCAGTCAGGCTTAGTAGCTCCCACTGGCCGAAAGTCCCTTCCATGTGGCCCACCAAGGCCCAGCCTAGGAACTCCACCAGAGGCCAGCCCTGCAAGCCAAAGGGGAAGGCCAGGCTGCATCCGTGTGCAAGGCCTCTTTGACCTGGGCCCGCTTCCTCTCCATCCCATGACTCTATTTCCCATTTTCACTCTGCCCCCTCTGCTCCAGCTGGCTGGGCCCTTCTGTCCTCAAACCTGGAGGAACTCTAAGCTGCCGCCTAAGGTTCTGCATTCAATCAAGCACTAATCTAGGTGTTGCTGTAAATGTATTTTGCAGATAAAACTGAAGTCCCCAGTCAGGTCCTTCTCCAGGTGGGTCTGACCTGATGGTAGGAGCCCTTTAAAGCGCAGAGTCTGGCCCCCACTGGATGCAAGGGAGAGTCAGAGCCCCAGTGGGAGTGGAGAAAGCAAGTGTCCATGGCACAGACTATTGATGAAGAGACCCCAGCTGTTAGCTGGGAGAAAATCGAGGCCCTGAATCCTCAGTCACAGGCAAATGCATTCTGCCAACAATTAGAGAACTGGGAGAGGACCATGAGGCCTGCTGAGATCTGTACCCCTGGGAGCCCCTTGATTTTAGCCTGTGAGACCCCGAGGAGAGAATATAATCGTGGCAGGCCCAGACTTGTGAATTTCAGACCTGTGGGCTAATAAATGAGTGTTATTTTAATCTGTTACACTCATGGTCATTTTTTTACACAATAATCAGAGCTCATACCTCCTACCTGGGACCCCTTTTCTTTCCACGTGTAGGCCCTGCCCTCCTTGGTCTCAGGCCTCTGCCCAGGATGAACCTCCATCTCCACATCCACTCACCTCTCGGGGGGTTCAGGGCTCAGTGGCACACTGTGAAGTTCCCCGGGAGCCCATCCGCACGCAGACTCTCCCTCCAGACACTGCCACCCTTCCCCACAGCCTGTGCCCATGTTATCTCCATGCTGGGTACATTAGCATCGTCGAAATACATCATGCATTCCCACACCTCGGGGCCTTAGCACTTGCCGTCCTCTCTGGCTGCACCCTCAGTCCGAATGAGGTGAAGCCCTTCAGGATCCGTATCACCTGCCACCCCCGGGTCTCTCATATTCTGCACTTTGTTCTGTTATAGCGGGTCCCTCCTTTTTTGGGATGGCTTTTCTGGCCTCTTTCTGTAGTAGGGTGAGAACCCTCCTTCTCTCCTTGGGGGTGAGAAGCCAAGTGTCACACAGTCACCTTTCTAGGCTGGACACAGTGCCTGACATCACATGAGCCGCCCCATAACGGGCTGAATGAGGGAAGGAGCTCTTGCCCCACCCATGGAGACCTGCTGTATATGGATGTCCAGTTCCGGGGCTCAGACCAGTACTTAGCCACAGGCTGTCTCCAGCCCCGATCGTGTTCCTGTGGGTCGCATTCTCACAGGCCTCCTCTCCTTGGCCCAGTGGAGAATGAAGAGCTCCTGTGGAGCCGCAGAGGAGGAGGTGGCAAGGGTCCAGCCTCAAGGAGATGGCTCTTCCCTCACTTTTTGGGGCTCTGTTAGTGAGACAAGTCTTTGGATTTGCCCGCCTCTCCGTGTACTCCAGAACTCTTCGCCCAGGTCCATGGGTGGTGATGCCATCCTCTGCCCGATCCTCTGGGTGTTGGGCAGGGTGAGAGAGCGTCTGTAGGACCCTGACCCAGACACGCATGGCCCCTGGGAAGAATGGCCAGCGGGGCTGCAGCCCTCCTGAGGGGCGGGGCTCAAGGTGACCAGTGTTCAGGAGGTCGCAGAGGCTGGTGTCTATCAGCTGTGGCACGAGCAGCTGAGCATGGTCCTCTCTGGAGGCACAGTGAGCCCTTGATTGACATGTCCGCAGCTCAGGCATCCTCTGTGTATACCCCGGTGCTGAGGAGAGTTTCAGTCTAATCACTTAACTTTTCCCAGCTTCAGGTTATTTGACAATAAATAAGAAACTCATGACAGTGATTTCCATACAGGGCTAGCAAGAGGATTCAATGAGGCATCGCTCACGAGGCGTGCCTGACATACAGAAGACACTGGACAAATATCAGCTACCATTACTATTCTAAGGACGTGGCTTCTGTGTCTGCTGCAGGGTTCTGCATTTGCCAATCCAGCCCAGACAAGAGATCCAGAGTGACATTTCTTGAACAAGGCAGGGGGAGAATGAGTCCCTGAATTATTCCTCATGGGGAATATGGGGGTTCCAGGGTGAAAAGAGGAGTATGGAGCCAAGAATTTCTCTGCTCATCTAATATCCATGTGTTTCCTCAAGTTTTCAAAGATGCTACCTAAGCAACCAGAATCAGCCCTTCAGTGATTGTGGATTTAGTGATTGTCGACATGAGCAAAGCTGCCTGGACCACTGAGTCTCTGCATAAAGACCGGGTGCCCTGGGGAGCTGCTTTACTGGCATAGGACTTTTCAAGGCCCACAAATGAACTCCTGGTGGGCAGAGAGGTAGTTAGTTTATTACTGCAACCGTCTTAGTTAATAGCGTGGCTGAATTGTTCGACACCAAACTGGTGACTAGCCCGTGGACTCACCAGTTAGTCAGACGACAAAGTTCTTTTTAAGTACAGTAATGCATTCAAAGACTATTTTGACAGGCAGACTATTGAGAAGAGCCAAGTGTGTCTTAAATGGAGCCTGTTTGGCACCAGGCTCCAAGGATAAGGTCAAGACCTTGTAGAGGAAGTGCTATGAGGTAGGTTCACTGATAACCTATCCCAATTGAGGACTTTACTGAGGGAAGGAGAGCAAAGCACATCTCTACGCCATCCACCAGGGGTAGAAGTCTGTGCTCTTTCACCCACTGCACCCCGGGCTGAAGGTCTACCTACTGCCTAAGTCAGATGACACGGGACATGCCCACGCATGACATGCCACGCAGGACATGCCCATACATGGATTGATTATTTACTATAGGCAGCAAGGACAAAAAAGGCTAGGATCCATTATGAGCTGGTCCCCCAAGGCTTACTATAGCTGCCCAGGGTGGATGATGGAGTCTCAACTCTGTGTGACCTACTTGGACCACAGTGGAAGGACCCTTGAGTTACACAATACAGGGGTAACAATTTACTGGGCAAAGCTTCCCAAGCATTCTGTTCCCACGGAAGATAGGAGCAAAGTATGAACTGTCCCAGGCAGTTCTTTCCTGACTTAAAATGTTATGTTCCCTAGGAAGGACAGGAGCAAAGTCTGGGCAGTCCCAGGATGATCCTCCATATTCAGGATGTAGCATTCCAGCATGTTCTACAGTTATTCTGAGAACTTCATGCAAGAAGGCAAGAGTGGAGCAACCAGGTCATCCAGGACTACCTGTGAGCCATTCAGCAAGGGTCAAGAGCCCAGAAAACAGAAGGAGAATCTGAGAGGTTAGAAGCAGAAGCGGCCAAGTGTGACCATGTGTGAAATAAAAGGTTCCTCCCTGGGCAAGAAGAACGATGGTAGAACACTCCCACACACAAAGCAAGATATACACACCCTCAATCTTCGGTGTGTTTGCCCTCAGTTTATGGCTGACCCCTCTCTCTTCACTTTCCATCCACTAGAGTGGCTGTTATGGTTGGATCCTAAATGTCTCCCAAAAGCTTGGGCACTGAAGGCTCTACCCACAATGCATCCATGTTCAGATATGGGGCCATTGGGAGGAACTGGATCATGAAGGCTCTAAACTTATTAGCGTATTAATTCACTGATGGATCATAGCTAAAAGGGTTTTGGATGAGCTTTCTCTCTGGTTCCAGCCTCCAAGAGATGAACAGCTTTGCTCTACCATGTGCGTCCACCACAATTTTCTGCCTCACCACAGGCCCAAAGGAATGAGGCCAAGCAACCATGGACTGAAACCTTCAAAACCATTAGCCCAAACAAATTATTTTTCTCCTCTGATTTGATTCCTCTCAGAAAGTTTGTCACAAGGATGGAAAACTGACTGACATATGGGCAGAGTGGAATTGAAAGACTGGTCTTATACCCTCTTCTAAAGAGCATGGTCTCCCTTTAGAGTTCAAGAAGAAAAGAAAGGAGGTAACTTCCATCTCCAGCTGGTGTTCTGCTGCTTAAGTCCTATTACCAAGAGGCCACTCAAAACCTGGTCCTGGCATTCAGGCTACCTCCTTCCCTGAAGCCAGGCTGTGGCCACCAGCCAAACACAGCTCATTTGTTTCAGAATCTTAACAACAAACATACAAACCCCCAGACCCACAGGCCCCTGTCTTCCTCCTACCATGGCTGATGAGGGGAGCAGGAAAGGGCTGAGGTTATTGAAATGCTATTTTAAACTCCAAGTCCATGTTAACCAAAACCTTGAGGCTGATTAAACACGACCTCCGGGCCACAGGGCACCAGCTCAAAAAGGCAAACAGCTTCCACCCGCTCAGCAGCTCCAGGCTTGTTTATTGGTTGGAAAGCCCTTACAGGGCCGCCAAGCAGAAGGGCGAATGGGGGAAACTTTAATATCTAAAGGGAGAGATCAAAAGCAGTTGACATTTCTGGCAGAGAGCAAGCGTGTATGTATCTTTATATGTATAATGTTATAGCTGAGCAGAAGGGAAAAGGCATTTCTTCTCTGGGTTAAATCAAATCAGCCCACATGTTCTTGATCTTGACTGTGTTGTCTTATAATTCAACTAAATTTAACTGACATTGAGCACTTCTGATCTGAACAGTTAACATGGAAATTTGGCCCAAATAACTTTATGTACACTCTGAACATGAACTTGGTTTAATCATCAGAAATGATGGAAAGGTCCCTCCTTGTCCCCTCCAGGGATCCAGGCAGAGGGCCGGCTTGTGGGTAGAGTTCCCAGCTCATCATTGTGGCCTCTGCTGATGGAGCTGCTGGAGAGAGCGCTCCACATCTGATCATGTTATTTAGCTCCACATCTGACTCTGGGGCCCTGCAATTTGTTCCTCGCTGCTCCAAAGAAGAGTGATGACCTTGATGTGTCAATGCAGCCAGGAAGATCCCCGGAAGGCATCTCTGGGATTTATCTAGTGGGAGGTTCCTGGCACCCTCGGTACAGGAGTTTCAGTGCAGTGGGAACGGAAGTCAGAATACCCTTAGACAGTAGAAAAGACAACGTCTTAGTAGCTAGCACAGTGTCTGGCACATAGCAGGTGCTTGATCCCATTGGTGGAACCGCTGTGCATAAATGAATGTGTGATAGACTCAGGTAACGGGTTCCTCAATATCCATTTCCCCTTCCTTGCAAACTGAACCCTGTTTTGGTACTAGAGGTATCATGTCTTGTCCTAGCTGATGGAACGTGAGAGATGGAAACTGATCTTGACAATCCTAGTCTCTCTTTTCTTATCTTCCCTTGCAGCCAGGAATGGGCCTGTGACTTTGTTCTTACCAGTGAGTTTTGAGTGGAAGTCTGCTGAAGGGGCTTGAGGAAAGATTCTGTATTCTTAAGGGGACAGATGATGTCATAATGTCCACTTCTTCCTGCTCTCTGTGCTTTCTGCCTTCATTAAGGATTTACTCTGGCAGGGATGGCTAATTATCGCCAAGTTCGGTCTTTTCATCTGGCAGTATAGGGTTGTCTTTGAGAAGCAGCAGCCATGGCTTCTTGCATCTAGATTTGGCAACATCAGTGATTGCCCCAGTGAAATGTGAAAGGAAGAGACACGTGTCCAAGAAGTATATGTGCCTGCTCCATGCTCTTTCATTTCACCAGGTGGGTCCAGTGGACAGAAGCAAGGCCCTAGAGCATCAACACAACCACAGATGGAAGGAATCTAGTCCCTGGGGTACCATGGAGCGACCGGTACCCAGTGGGATGGTTGAGGCCAATACATAAAACAATAAGCAGAATTGCACAGTAAGTGCTCATTGTCTGCTAACTGATCTTATTACTCTTGCTATCATTCGTGAATTTGAGGCAGGTCCAAGATCCCTGAAGTCCCATTCACCTTTGAGATAGCAAAGGTTATTGATGTAGCTCAGATTTTGAATGGAAAGAGCAAAAAGATGTTATGTTTGTGGAGGTGATGTGTATCTGGTGGAGGTAAAAATAATATGCTCATCTGTGTACTGTTGCTGAAACAAAATACTTGAAGCTAGATACTTTTATTAAGAAAAGAAGTTATTCAGCTTTAGTTGTGGAGCTCAAGAACCTGGCATTCATATCTGCTCTGGTGAGGGCCTTCTGGCTTTATCACATGGTGGGTGGCATCATCACGGGAGCATGTGTGACAGGGAGAGATGCCATGGTAGGGGACAGGAAGCCAGAGAGAAGGGAGTCTCCACTCTTACTCTTTCATAACAACTCTCTCTCATAGAGGCCCTCAGAACTTCATCAGTCCCCCCTGGGAGCGGCCCCTAAAATGACCTAATTACCTTGCACTGGGCCCACCTCTTCAAGGCTCCACCCACCTCCAACATTGCCATGCTGGGGACCAAGCTTCCAACCCTTGGGGACGCACTCAAACTGTAGCCACAACATAGTAAATACCTGTGAGGAGATGCATGGCTAGAGTGTGAAGCTACAGCTTCCTTCCTACCACCTTTTCCACATCTCACCCACACAACACACCCTGGAGTGTCTTCATCGATTGGAGCTGAGATCCCACATTCTGTAATCAATCTTTCCTCCTCGTTGTCACCTGACGCACACTATGAGACCAGGATGCTTTTGCCAAGCATCATTGCTGTCTTCTTACACCTAGAGGGTGAGAGAACACTCAGAGAACACTTTGGATGAACTCTCACTTGCCCTTGCAGTGGAGAGAAGGCTCCTTTCTGAGCAAGAGTCCCCGTGAGGAGTCAGGACTGCTGCATTCCAGTCCTGATTCTTCCTTTCATGGCTCTTCCCAGGCCTCGGTTTCCCAATCCATAAAAGAGGAGAGTAAGATTTCCTACTTAGGAGGATTTCAGCAAGGTATGGATGAATTCACATATGAAAAACCACCAGAACTATGCTGGGCACACAGTAAATACTTGGTAAGTGTTAGCTATACTTACTACTGTTATTGTTGTCAATTTTGTCAGTGGGCACTCACCATGGGCAGGTTCTGAGGAAAAAGACACAAAGTTGACTAGAACTGGGAATATCTTCCAGTCAATCAAGACAGACATACATAAGCAGAAAATTACAAGACAGCAAGGAGAAAGCTCTGATGAGGAGCAGCAGCCCAGCCTGTCTTGGGATCCGTGTTGACTGGGGCTCTACAAAAAGAGGGGTTGGAATTGATGACCTCAGAGGTTTCCCCCAGATACCTTCAGGCAGCCTCCCTAGCAGCAGAGCCTGGAACAGGGATCTGGGCGACCTTTATTCTCGGAAGAAAGAGCGAGGGAAGTAAGGTAGGGGACAGAGGGAGCTAAGCAGGAACAAGGTCTCAGCTGGCATTTAGCTTCAGCCTTACCCGGCGGGGAGCCCCAAAGCATGAGCCACACCCCAGGGCTGTAGAGATCAGGTGTGCAGGCTTCTGTTCCTCCATCAGTCAATCATTGGCTGAAGTCACTCTGAGGTACTCAGGCGTGTCTTATTCTGGTTTTTGCAGCTATAACAGAACACCTGAGCCTGGGTAATTTCTTTTGAAAAATGAGAGTTTTGTTTGGCTCATGGTTCTGGAGGCTGTGAAGTCCCAGACTGAGCAGCCGCATCTGCTGAGAGCCTCATGCTACACCAGCTTATGATGGGAAGTGAAATGCGGGCAAGTATGTGCATGTGCAAGAGAGAAAAGGGGGCTGAACTCCCACAATAGCCAGCCTGTTCCCAGGAGAAAAACTTTAATCCGTCATGGGTGCCCTGCCCCATGACCCTGCCTGTTCCACTAGCTCCACCTACTGACTTTGCCGCATTGGTGGTCAGATTTCAACATGCATTTCAGAGGGGACACGCCACATGCAAATCTTAGCAGGCAGTACAGTATAACTTCCCAGCAAGGGGCTTAGAGCCTTTACAGGACAATTAGCCAGAGAAAGGAGTCCCTGTGAGCCATCGGCTGTCAACACACACACAGTCAGTGAGGGTGGAGGGCACCACCTCATGAAGGGGATGTGACCAAGGCACCAAACTACCCACCCTTCAGCCTGCAAGCTCAGACTGCAAGGCCAAGGGGCTGGTGCCTAGTGCTCTCACTCAGATGGGGAAAATGGGCCCGGCCATGCCTCTCTTGGAAAGCAAATCTGAGGCTACAAAGGACCAGAAGGCACCTGGAGGCCCCTAACCATCACTTCATGCCTGCAGACAAAAAAAAGAAGACAAAAGAAACAATGCATGAAAAGCGCTCAGCACAGGCCTGAGGCCTGATGGTGCCGGGGGAAGGTTGTGGAATCTGGGAGCGATGCGGCGAAGACAACTCCCATGAGGAGGATCAAAGTGTGGACACTTTCCTCCTCCAATCACAGCAAGGGGTGGACACTGCCCGCCCAGATCCCAGATCTGTAGGGAACCCTGCCCGGTGCTGTCTGCTCGAGGCCTTCTCTATGGCTAGTCCCTGGAGCCAGCCCATTTGGGGTTTCTTATTCAGCTTCGCCCATTCTCACGGGGTGCTGGTCAGTGGCTTGTCCTCCTGTGCACAAGGACTTTGTTGTGTGTGTGTAGTATTAGCGATGGGACCAGGGTCTATTACAGGCCTGCACCAGCAGACCTGGCTGGGCATGGTCTTCTTATTCCCAGAAAGATGGAGGATTTAGTCACATGAAATCCACCACACAAATTAAAATTAAAAAGATAGGAGATGTAGCTCAATGCAAAGACCCCGGGTTCAATTTCTATAAAACACACACACACACACACACACACACACACACACACACACACATACGTCACGTGAAACCCTGGCTAAGCTGATGCCAGGGCACAGGGAGATAAATTTTAATTAAGCAATGTGAAAAGTTGGCAGGAGAGGTAGGAAGTACGTTCTGCAGAGTATCTGGGCCCCAGGGCTGTGCTGCTCATAAAAGGAAGACCCAAAAGTATTTAGGGAGAAAGTGGTCTGGGTTCTAGGTGTAGAGAAATTAGGATTATGGCTTCAGCCTGGCTGAATCTTGGCAATGAGCTGAGCAAATCTCTCCTTCTCCGTGAGCCTCAGTTTACACATCTGCACAGTGGAGGGATGGCCTGGGTGTTCTTGGAGCGTCCTTCCAGCTCTAATGGCTCGGAACCTATGCGGTGGACAACTATCGAGCCACCCTTTTCCTCATCATCAGGGGCAGGCATCTTCCTGTGTGCTGTCTGATACATTTCCTGCTCTGTTGGGAAATATCTTTCCCAGGTTCCCTGGCCAGTGGGCTCCCTGGCCTCTTTGACCAATGGGAGGCACTGATGGAAGACTGACAGGTGAGAGGCGGGCCAGGCCAGGATGCCCCTTGCTTGCCCTTCCTTTGGCAGTGTTGACTTCCAGCTGGGCAGCTCCATCAAGGTGACTCCAGATTCTGAGCTTTGGTGGCACCTCCCTCTGTTATCATTCCAGTCCTATGGCTGCCTCAGTGTTCCCCCATATGGCTTTCCAGATGTTTCATCATTTGTCCACTCCATTCCCTCTATTGTATCACTCTTACAAGAGTTTGGACAGGGATGAGCAGACTGACCAGCACATTCATGTCTGAATGAGCCAGAGAAGAGAGCAGGTGTGGAGGACCCAGTCCTGCAGCCCTTCAGAGAGTCTTTCCTATCCGTTCTCGTACTGCTGTCCCCGATTCCCCGAGCAGAAGTCAGAGGTCAGTGCTGAGGAAAGATACAGAGCCGGGATGAGCTCCATTTCTAATTCACCTGGCCTTGTTGTCCCCGCTCACTCTGGCTTCTGTGAGAGCACTGGGGACCTCTCCTCCTGGGGAGACACGACCTGTGGCCTCTCCATGTGCCTGCCCATCGCCCAACTTAGAACGGCGCCCCGTCCCTCGAGGGGCGCAGGTCTCTGGAAGACCCCATCTGACACGGCTGGGAGGTGTGGGGGTGGAACGGAAGCCCCAGCTGGTAACACTCAGCACACAGCCTTTCATGGGCATGACCCAGAGAGAGAGGACTGAGCCCTAGCACTGGGTACAGGACCACAGGAGCCTGATGGCTGGAAGAGGAGAGAAGGGGATTCCAAGGCTCAGCAGCAAGCATGCTGCACGTGGTTCCTTGAGTAGCGAGAGTGATGTCTGACACCTGGATGGAATACAGGGAGAAGAGACTCCAGATGCGGGCCACCAAGCTCTGGACACTCACCGTCAGGTGCTCATAACAACCTATGGAATAAGTGGTCCTATGACCCCACTTTACAGATGGAGCAAGTGAGGCTTAGCCCCATAAAGGGACTTGGCCAAGATCACACAGCTAGTAAGTGGCAGCTCGCTTCTGGACCTGAACCTGGCTCTACCTAGTTCAAGAGTTGTACGTTCCACTCTTAATGACGGTATTGCTGTACTTTACTCACATTAAATATCCTCCAATGCTGGACACATGATCTTCGCATACTACTTGTGATATAAATTCAAGAAGAGATTCTAGATGACTGTTGCATTGCCTGAGTTAGGGATGTGGTCAGCTACAATTAGCAGACAACCCTTCTACCGTGGCTTGAATAGATGAGAGCTTATTTTTGTCATACATGTTGGGGCTGTAAGTGACTCAACAACATAGGGGACTTCATCTTTCTGCCCCACCATGCTTAGCATAGCGGTCATCATCCTCAGACTTATAACCTCATAGTCACAATATGGTTGCTGTGCCTTTAGACCTCTAGACATAGATCCACAGCCCAGAAAGAAGAAAGGAAAAAGGTAAAAAGACAAAAAATAAGTACGTGTGCCGATACGGGAATATTTTCCTCAGAAACACTCAGTTCGTGTCTCATTAAGCAGAATGGGGTGGTCAACCCCAGCTTTAAAGAATAGGAAGGTCATTAATTTTTCAGTGCAGTACATTGCTACCCTGAAAACGAATTGGGATTCAGTCGGTCAGCAAAAAGTGTAGAACTCGGGTGGGGGAACAAGCAGTTCTGCCTTAAAGATATAAATTTAAAACTGATAAACTTCCTGAGGAAAAAACCCTACTTCCTACTGACTTGTCACATTTCAGCTGCTGTAAATAATCAGCTAAATTGAACCAGGAGCCGCGTATTAAACCGTTAGAATTTCACACCTGCACATTTGAGAAGCCGCTCACCGCTTGCTCTGCCACCAGCGATTTGTAGGCACCGATTTCTAATAAACACAGATGGGCAGGTGAGGAGGGAGGGGGAGGTCAGTAGTGCACCGTAAGGCTTTATTGATGGCTTGTCAATCAACTGCTCTTATTTTGTTGTTTAATTTTTTGTAAGCGCATGTAAGCACTTTCCTTGCTAATAGCAGATTTATTGAACAGCTCCACAAAGCAGTTCATCTCGTCCATAGACTGTGGCAGCTGATTATCAACTTTATGGCTTCAGGTCGGAAGGTAAATTGACCCCGTATCCCTGGCCCCTTCCAGGGAAATTGCAGGGGTCTGAGCAAATTCAATACTGTCTAATAACGGGTCCCACCTGTCTCGTTCTGGGCATCCACTGCAGGGCTTCAGCTTTGCTGTCGAAGCAAAGGAAATGATTTGACAAACAGCAACCAGGCATCTGGGCACGTGGGCCATTTTGTTAAGACGAAGGAGAGTCTGCTCATCTAGAAAGTCTGGCCTCTCCGAGAAAGCAGATTGTTCTTCCCAAACATGCACACTCTTGCTGTGACCAAAAGCCATAAAATCACAATGGAGTTCTCTGCACCTGAACCTGGCAGCCGGGCCCAGCCTCACCCACTTCTACCTTGTTTTCCCTTCTCTCTGTCTCTTATACCCACTTCACCCAAATGGATTAGTTGCTAATTTCCAAAAACTCCTGGGCATCTCTTCCTCACCTGGACTTCTTCTTGCCTCTGACTCGCTACCACCCCCACGATTATACCACAGGCCCAAATTCCTCCCAGTCTTCCTGATGCATCTTCAAAACTTCATTATTTAAAGAGATCCCTCTGACCTTTTCAATGAAGAGGCCCCAGACCGTTAGGAAAACTCTGTGTTGGCATTTCTGGAAGCTCAGGGTGAGATGATTGATGGAATGATGGCGACAATACCTCTGAGAGTGATGGTGACGATGGTGACAATGGTGATGATGATAGTAGTGACAGTGATGCCGAAAACAGTTCCCGTTTTTCAAGCTCTTTCTGTGTGCCAGGCAAAGAACCGCGTGAGCAGTGTGGTCCTCCGAGTTTGAAAGTCCCAAACCCTTGATCCTTGTCACACAGGCCCTCTGATCTGAACGTGACAGCCACCTGCACAGGAGTCGCCAGCCAGATTCTCTGAAAGAAACACATCTGGGGAAGAGGAATTTCTGCCAGGAGAGGGCCTGCCTGAGAGAGTGACCCTCTAATTTAATCAGATGACCAGCCCTTCAGCTCCAGGAAATGTCGTGGCAAGAGGGAGGTTGGGGCCCTTCGTTTGTGTCTGCTGTCATTCTCTCTTTGTGGGCAAACAGGACCAGCAAGATGGAAATACTTCAAATGGTGTCATGCCGAATGACTCAGATCTGGAGGTCTGATTTAGGGAAGGGTTGCTCATCCCTCCCTCCTGACAAGTCCCTTGGAATGTGCCATCAAAGCCAACTGGCTGTTGAATCTTAGGATGAACAAGAACATGAGAGACTTGGGGGGATTTGGACATTCCAGAAGGAAAGAGCAAGATTGGCTGTATGGGACAGGAGGACAGAGAAGACCCTGAAGGCTTGGTTCTCTCTGTCCCACCAAGAAGGTCAGCTCCTTCCGAGGATTTGGGAGGATCAGGCCTAAAGCTATGCAAGGCAGGTGACTTTCCTACCGTGGGATGGCGAGACGTGCCTAGACCACACCACCCTACCACCCGAAGCCGACCACGATCATAACAATGTAACACCGAAAACAAAGTGGACCAGATGAGGACAAGAATGGAAGGTGTTTTTCTTTTCTATCATAGCTGGGGAAATAATCTCACTCAAATACAAGGACAAACATCTCACAGAAGCAGAGGAGAAATCCTTAGCACCCACCCGACCCTCAAGGAGGCAGTACCAGATCTTTCCACTGCTGTCATCTTCCCTCCCTTCCCTGAGGGCTTTCTCTAGCCACTAGCTCTCACTCTGCCCAAGCGGCCTAAAGAGATGTGTGACAGGAGCTGGGGAACAAACATTCTAACTTCCTCTGTCCTCAGGAAGGAAAACTCTGGGGCATGTTCCACACTGACTCTCATAGTGTCCCCCCCAGCAGGGTCAAACTCTGGCTGCCCATGACAGTAATTTGCTCTTTTACCCATGCTTTACTGGCTTTCTTCTCTGGTCTCACTTCCTGTTATGGTTTGGATCTAAAATGTCCCTCAAAATGCTTATGTACTGAAGGCTTGGTCCCCAGTGCAGTGATGTTCAGGGGGGCACTTTGGGAAAGTGACTGCATCCTGAGGGTTCTGATCTAATCAGTTGATGGGTCTGTCATTGAATGGACTATCAGGAGGTGGTGGAAACTGTAGGCGGTGAGGCCTAGGGGAGAAAGTAGGTCACTAGGGGCATACGCTGAGGGTATAGGTTGTCCCTGGCCCCTTCCTTGTCCTCTTTCTGCCTCATGTCCACCATGAAGTGAGCTGCTTTGACCCATCACATCCTCCCTGCCATGATGTTCTGCTTCACCACAGACCCAGAAGTAGCAGACCCAGGTAACCATGGACTGAAACCTCCGAAACTGTGATCCAAAATAGTGTTTTCCTCTGTTAAATTGTTCATCTCAGGAATTTGTCACAGCACTGGAAAGCTGACTAACATACTTCCCCAACCCGTACAGGTGTTTTCTAGGAGCATCTACCAATCAGAGATCAAGGAGGAATTAGATGAAACCACAGGAAAATGATATGTTAAGCTGCAATTATTTTTAATAGTAAAACAAACAAGGACTTGACCATCAAGCGGACTACAACACTAGAATAAAAATTTTCAATAATTCAAGAAGTTTCGGATACCCCCACAGGTAACTTCCCCGGGTGAGGGTTGTGAGTTCATGCTCTTCTGCTCTTGTTGGTGTCTTGGCTGGCAAATTTAAGAAGCCCTGAGCTGTCAAAATCCCCTGAAAGAATGAGGCACAGTCAAGATGGGAAGGGGTGGAGGCAGTTGCCTCCCTGGCATAGGACATGTGTGAGGGCAGACACGCAGCGCTCGATTACTGGTGAAACTCAGGCAGGCTGGAGACGGCTTTGCAGCATATAGCAGGAAGAGTTTAAAACTCGGGAACCTTGAAACTAAAACCAGTGGAAACATTTCAGCCCAAATCTGTGATTTCCAGTGTACAGCCCCCATGTTCTTGATGGAGGCAGGTCAGCATATTTTTGTTTGGATCTCCAACTATTACATTTCTCTGAAAAACTTCTATAATCCAAAGAGCATGTGGTGAGTTCTATAGTGACAACTTGTTCATTTATTCATGAACTCAACAAATATTTATTGAGCCTCCGCCATATGCCAGGAACAGTGTTACACAAATAAAGGTCCCCACAGATCTATTTTAATGACTGACTAAAATTCAGTGTATCATTAACAAGCCCACCACTGGGATGTGTGTGTGTGTGTGTGTGTGTGTGTGTGTGTGTGTGTGTGTGTGTGTATGTAGGGCTGTGTCCTTTCAGCAAGCCAAAGGAGTTGCCTGGTAGTCATGTAGTCTGTATATATCTTTCTCTATCAAACAAAATCATTTCCTTGTAGTCTGAGAATATTCATAAATTCCCACGTTCAATGCTAACGAATAAATGACAATGACTGATGGATTTCAGATTGTCTTAGCTTTTGTGTCCTCAAAGACAATAGGAAACGTCTGAGCTCAATTGTGTCTCAGTCTTCTCTGACCCATCCCAGGATGGAACTTGAGAAGTTCATTCTTAGTGGTCAACAATGAAGATTCAGAACTCTCTAGATCAGTAATCTCTGTTCTTTTCAAAAGTAGTGTAATTCACCCAGCTCAGGGGTTCTCAGTAATGATGCCATCTTTAAAATGTCTCATTATCTTTTTACAAAGAAGGATGCCCAAGCTCCAAACCCAGAGACTGATTCAGTTAGCCCCAAGTGGGTCCTGGTATCAATTTTCCTTAAACAAAACAAAACAAAACAAAACAAAACAAAACAAAAATTCCTCCATAATTCTAAAGAGCATCTAGTGTTGGGAACTGCTAGTAATTATTTCCTTCAGATAAGAGTCCTCAGATGAGCTGCAGTCTGTATTGATAGGATGATACCAGTTAGTGAGTCTGAATGGGGTCACATGGCTCAGTTTGTTCTATACTTATCTGGGGGACCAGGTTGCTTAATGCTGCAAGGAACAGTCACATAAGCTTTGAGCCTCAGTCATGTCATCTGTACATTGGGATTCTCTCCTGCAGCAAGCATCCTGTATTGACCCACACAGAGTGGAAGGAGTTTGATGGTGGGGCACAAGCCTGGTGGGCAGAGGCTGATTTTGGTAATGAAAGTCTTTGGAGAGTTATCAAATTACATAGCATATTTATCTGCTTCCCTCTACATTGGCAACCCCAAATGGGAGTGTTTTAATCTGTTCTGGCTGTTCTTGCTGTTAAGGTATAACAAAATACCTTAAACAGGGAATGTGTAAACATTTTAAACTTACTATTTGTAGTTCTGGAAGCAGAAATGTCCATGATCAAGTTGCTGGTAAGTCTGGTGTCTGGTGAGGGCCTTGTCTCTGCTTCTAAGATGGCACCCTAATGCTGCATCCTCTAAAGCGGATGGAT
Organism: Hystrix cristata; assembly: GCA_004026905.1. Classification (NCBI taxonomy): domain Eukaryota; kingdom Metazoa; phylum Chordata; class Mammalia; order Rodentia; family Hystricidae; genus Hystrix; species Hystrix cristata. Next base: position 91,416 of record PVJO010001873.1, read on the forward strand.
GAATGGTGAGTCTTACATGGCAGAAGGGGACGAAAAGCCTTTCTGGTTCCCTCCAGCCTTTTGTAAGAGCTGAGCCCTCATAGCATCACCACTACCTCAGCCCCCACCTCTGAATAGTTGCACTGGGGATTAAGTTTCAGCAGGAATTTTGGAAGGAACATGAACATTCAAACCATAGAGGGAAGAATTAAAAGCCAAAGCATAGATGTTTCTTTGCACTGACTGAATACTAAGGAAATATTTTGGACATGTGTACATCTCACATGCACGTACTTGGGCCATCACAGGCCATGATGTGGCTACCACCACTTTCTCATACTGTTGTTTTGATGACAAGGAGCAGAAATCTCTTCAAATTTGCATGAGAAATAAAAAGTGGGATTATTTATTGGCTACATGTCTCAAAACCCAAAGAAACACTGTGAAAGTGGGTTTCCTGAGGGATGGGAAGTAGGGACCCATAACCAGGTTCTATCTTGAGTCCTGTGGCCTTGAATAGATCCTTTTCTCTGTATGTCCTTCGTCCTTTATTTTCTGTCAGCTGCTTCTCTGTGACAGGCAGCCAGCCAGTATTCCCTGAGCCTATACGTCCAGGGCTACAACAAAAACCAGAGAATGACCAGCACCTGCAGAGCCCAACTCCAGCTCTTGTGAGAGAGAACCTGATTGGCTCAGCTTTAGTCAGGTGACCACCCTAGTCCAATCAGCTTTGTCCGTGACTGGGATCTCGTGATAGAAATGTGGTTGCCAGGGCTTGTCTGTAGGAGGGAGGAATTCCCCTTGGTGTCTTCCACACTCACACACACGGATGATTTTGATGACACTCTCAAAGATGACGTGAGCTAGTCTGAGTGTGCACTGGTCTTCTCTCTAAAGCCCCAAACTGCCGTCTCGGTCACCCACTCTCCGCACAGGAAGGCAGGAGGTGAGGACTCTCCCCTGGGTTTCCTGCCTTCCTCCTTGCCCTTCACGCTGCTCTTGGGAACGCTTGTTGCGAACACACTCCAACCAAATTACCAGCCGGATTTAATCAAAGGTATTCCCGACTGCCTGAACGATGTTAGCCAGGAATGTCTCCAAGTTGAAATTCTTAAAATACTTTTGTTTATGGGGAAGTTTTACATGCTAACTTTTTCCAAAAGCCAGTGAGAGGAGCAGTCCCCGCAGACATCTGAGAGCACTTTGGCTGTCTTAATTCGCTCATGATGTTTCATTAATATCAATTTTCCCCCCGCATCTCAGCCTGGCAGGTTCTTTTTACAAGTGTTCTATCCTCTCAACCTCTTGATTTTTGTTTTTTGCTTTAACTTTTCCCTGGAGTTCTTTCTCCATTTCTTTAGAAATACTGCTAAATCTCCTCCATAACAAATGGAAAGCTTCACAGACCTTATGGATTTTTTTTCTTCCACTTCGAAGTTGTCCCTCAAGAGGGAGATTGGAGGGGAAATACTAAAGAAATAGATCTTAACCTGGTTTCTTAGTCCTGTTCTTAGAGTTGAAGGTACAGAAACTTGGCCTTAATCGCTAGGAGTCTAAGTAAATGACATCTTATTGTTCTAGTCAACAGCCCAAGATGGAGGGTTGGAGGGAAGGAGCAACATGAATAATCCTAACCCACGTCCCCATTCTTCATGGTTGGAAGTAGACTGGAGGTCATTTCCATCTGGTTTGTGTCCTGCTCTCTTTCCCTGTGAAGAGGATGTCATACAAGCAAAAATCAAGATTCATGGCAGTCCAGAGGAAGTTAGATCTATGGCTAGGGCTGCCCAAGTATAAAAGTTACGGAAGAGACCATGTCTTTGGCTTGTTTGCGCTCAGATCTCTTCCTGTCTTTCTTGCTGTCTAGTCCCAAACTCTCCTGGCCACTGGCTTGGGCAGACAGAAGGCTGGAGGATGGGAGGAGATGGTCAAGGAATATCGCTTTTTCGTTCTTTGTTTCCAGTGGCATCCCTGCTGATGACAGGGTCTCTGCCATGGTTTTTGTGGCTTGGCGGCTTTAGCCATAGCTGTAGCTTACTCTGGACAGCTACGCATGTTGAGTTTTGGTCGTCCCACATCCTCCCGCTGCCCCTCCAGCCCTGGGAGAAGGAGCACTTCCTGAGGTACCTAATCTCAGAGTTGTCTCATTATCTCTTATGTGGCTTCCCAGTTCTTCTATTACCCGTATAATCAATTCCCTGTATTTACTTCTCCATGTTGTAATGGTTTAGAGCACTTTTTGTTTTACTAGTGGACCCTTAATGATACATCTACCCACTTGAGATTAAAGATCTCTGCCTGCCTATAATACAGCATTCCTCAAACTTGCCGGCAAAGAACCATTTAAAAATATTTCCAATCCATCATAGATTGACCTATGGCCCTATTGTACAAGAGGAGTATATAGCTTGAGTCACCTGCAGTGTACAAGTCCAACAATAATTAAACTCATCTGTACTCTGTTCAGTGAGATAAGTCTACATTTGAACAGTCATATATTTGGGTGTCACAGCAATGTTACAATGGCTGTAGAGTTTTCTAAACATTTACCTTCAAACTTCACAGTTGTCTTATCATGGATCTCTTACAAAGTGTTTATGGGCTGGTGTGCGTGCACAGATCACACGTTGAATAGCTCTGTTCTGGGATAATTTTTCTTTCTGTGTAGGACCAACTCCTGGTTGGGAGAGAACCTGGATGCAGCAGACAGCCTATATCCTTTGGTGCAATTCAGTGTCAGGAGTTGTATTTCCCACATATGCTCTGTCCCCCTCAGTTTCCCAGGGCAAAAGTCATATATGGTAAGGAAAGCTACAGAGACCATCCATTACCAGGGACCGACTTCCTTTCCGTCTCCACAAGACCCCTAGGCCGAAGTCTCATTATCTCCATTTTACTGAATGGAAAAGTAAAGGTCAAGCTAAGTGATATGGAAAGGATTGCACAGCTTGAGAGTGACAGTGCTAGGCCTCTCACCAAGCATCCCTGATTGAGGCCTAGGGTCTTTGCTATGACACCGAACTGCTGTATTCACCTTGTATCCTGACATATTGGAGGAGGCGTCTTTAAAAACCTGAGTGATCAAGTGAAGAGATGCTTGGCCTAGCCCCTCTCACTTTAGGGGTCCTTATAAACATGCTCTCCGATGGGCTCCTGCTCTTCTCCAGCTGAACTGTCCACATCAACACCCTCCTTGATGATGCCTTCCCTGACTCTTGCATGCCACCCTTCTCCAATTTCTTGCAGCTCTGACGGTCTACCCTGCACTCTCCTTATCTGAGCTGAATACCGTACAATCCTGTTGTCCCCAGACTGTACTTTGGAAGCACTTCTTGTCTCCTATGCATTTAGAAGCTCTTCAAAAACACAGGCTTTTGTAATAACAGCGGTTCCTGGCGCACAGCTAATATTTACTGAGCACTTCTTGGCGCCAGGCATTCCTGTAAGCACTTTTACTATGTAACTTGTTTAATATTCACGACACTATGAGTAAGGGACTTTTATTATACTCTCATGACATATGCGGAAACTTCAAAAAAACTTTCAGAACATTTTCCTAATCTCTTTGTCAGTTCAGGCTGCTATACCAAAGAACCACAGACTAGGTGGCTTAGCTAACAGACACTTCTCTCGTAATCTGAAGGCCTCAAGTCTGCAGTCATGGGCTCAGCAGGGCCATGGCAGAGGGAAGGTGAGAGAGTCCTCTGAGGATCCTTTTATGAGGGCACTAGCTCCATTTGCTATGGTTTGAATGTGGTCTGTTCCCCAAAGGCTCGTGTGCTGGAGGCTTGGTCCTCAGTGTGACAGTGTCGAGAGGGTAGGAACTTGAAGGAGAGGGGCCTAGTGGAAAGTCATTGGGACACTGCCCCAGGAAGGTACTGATGTAGTTCGTGGGGGATCCCGAGCAAGTTCTCAGGAGAGTGTTGTTAAAAATAAAAGGAAAAGAGTAATTCTTCCCAGCTTTCTGGATTTCTGTCTTGCCATACAATTTCTGCCTCTCTCATGTACTCCCTCCATGACGCCATCCATCATGTTGCTATGAGGCCATCACCAGGATGCGTCCAATGCTGGCACTACACCCTTGAACATCCCAAACCATGAAGTAATTAAGCCTGTTTTCTTTACCTATCTCTCAGCCCTAGGTATTTTGTTATAGCAATGAAAAATGGGTTAATACAACATTCATTAGGACTCAACCTTCATGGCTTAATTATCTCCTAAAGCCTATTTCCAAATGCTCTCACAATAGAGTGTTACAGCTTAGATTTTAAATGTCCCTCAAAAGCTCATGTGTTGAAGACTTGGTCCTCATCTGATGGCACTATTGAGAGGTGGTGGAAACTTTAGGAAGTGTGGTGTAGTTGGGGAAAGTAGGTTATTGGTGGCATTCCTTTGTGGGTATGTTGAGGCCTGGCTCCTCTCCTCTCTTTTTAATTACTGGCTGTCATGAGGTGAGCAGCTTTTTTCCACCATGGGTTCCCCGCCATGATGTTCTGCTGCTCCACAGGCCCAAAGTGATGGGCCAAACAACTGTGGACTAAACCCTCTGAAACTGTGAGTCAAAATAAATCTTTCCTCCCGTTAGTTGATTTTATCAGGGATTTATCACTGATAAATCACAGTGATTCAAAGCTGACTAATGCAGGAGCTTAGAATTTCAACATGTGAATTTTGGGTAGACAAAAACTTTCAGTCCAATACTCCCACATTCAATAGGGAATAGCTGGGCTGGGCTCAGCTCGTTGACTACCAAACCTGTGCTCTTAGCCACTCTATAATAGAGAGTTCTTGAATTTTCATGACCCTTCCACATCTGTTATCTAGGTAGCTTCTCACAGTGGCTTGAGGAAAGAAGGGAGTGGAATCATTGAGAGAGTTTTACAGCTGGGCGGTGACTTGGAGAATTTTTAACTTTCCCATTATGCAGATGAAGAGACTGAGGGCTAAGGTGCAGTGACTTGCTCAGGCTTACAAGGCAAACCCATATAAGAAATAGTAGGTCCTGACTTGGAACATGGACCTCCCCTTTGCATGAGATGTCTCTACTAGGCAGATGGATGCTCATTTGACGTTGAACTCTCCAGAGCAGCATACATGGTTTTCAGGGACGTGCAACAGGCAAATACAGTATTGATATCAGGGAGATCATCAAAGTCATAAATGTTGAGAACTGTATGTGAAGAAGAAAGTTTCCAAGGAAAGAAAGGCAGTTAAGTGTGGAACTGCGAGTCCCTTCCTGCGAGTCGGAAGAGTGGGTTGGAAATTCAGCTCTGCTGCATGAAGTTTGAAAAGTTCCCTAACTTCTCTGAACCTCAGTATTTCTTCAGAATACAGAATGTTCTAGGTTTTGGAATAGCTAGCATGCGCTGGAGACATATCACCATACAGAGGACTTTAGGGGCATCATCTTATTTAGCCTTGGAAATAAATGTGTGAGGAGGTAATTCCCAGTATTCTCATTTACAGTGGGCTTAAGGAAGCTTGTAACTTGCCTAGGACCACACACTGACAAGTGACAGCTCCAGGCTTTATTCATAGATCTGCCCATCGTCAGAGCTCAGCCACTTAACCACTCCCAAGTTTATACCAGGAGGGAAGTGCTTAGCAGAGGCCTGGCTTCGGGTTATTACATTGTGCTTCTTCTCCTTTTCAGGTCTCAGTCTTCCTGTCTATGAAATGTGTGGGCCAAACAAGAGCAAGGGTTACAGGCTCAGATAGTAACACCCACCAGGTGACAAGGGGAATCATGGAGACTCTTCCCAAATAGCTCCAATGCACCCCCTTCTGGGCACGTGGTAGAATTGCACTTCCGGGTCCTCTGTGGGTGGGGCCATGTGACTCTTCTGGCCGGTTAAATTACAAGCAGAGTCAGATTTACCACTTCTGTGCTGGGGCAGTTAGCTGTTGGTGGTAAACCCCAGAGCTCTTTTTCCCTCTACCATATTTAAGGCTGCTCGGACAGTCTGGTCCTGGAGTAGGGAATCATGGAGCGAGCTCCTGACCAACTTTCAATGGACTCATAGCATGAGTGAGAAATAGACTTTTGCCTTTAAGCTATTGAGATTTCAGTATTGTTTATTGCAGCATAACTCACCATAGCCTGACTGCTACCACAGGTGATGCCAACAAATAAAGTAGGTCAAGCACTGGAATTGTATTAAAAATTCATGAGCTTTCGGTTCTCATCTTTTGATAGAAACAAAAGAATGAGTCACATTCCACTGTCTTCTTGCCTCTTCTACAAGACAAATAATGACACAAGCATAGGTGGCTCCTGACATTTGTCCTCCAGGTGGGTGAGACCCAGGAGAGGGCGACTTGTGGGCCCAAGGAGATGGCTCCTACTCAGCTCCGATCCTGGCTGCGTAGAAATGTGAGCCTGATTTGGCAGAGCTTGTGTCTCAAGGGAAACTGACATTTCTGGTGTTTATGTGAAATCCTCCAATATGTACCAGTTGAAAAATACATCAGAGAAAGAACTGTGCAGGTCAAACAAAATCTGTCTATTAGTTGTGGGAGGCATGTGATCCACTCATCTGACTCACCCAGACTGGAAGATCACCATGTCCCATCCAGCTCTGAGTTTGTCACTCTGGCTAGATGTGAGCTCCCTGGAGGCTGGGCATTGATCGCCACTGTCTTGCTCTCTGCCAGCAGCTGTGTGGTCTTCCCCTTTGGACTTTTCCAGGTGTCTCTGTTCTATTTCCCTCCTTCTATCCCCTGGTACCCTCCAAACCTCATGCTGTGCTCACCCAAGTGTTACTCTAGTCTGGTTCCTTCCTCAACACTTCTCAACCCAGAATCCACAGGTGGAGCTTCTGTCCCTCCTCCTCAAGATCACATCCAGATGCAAAAATCTGATTGGCACTGTCTGTCTCTTCCAACATCTTTTCCGTGGCCAGACTGTCCTTGGTACAGAAGCCAATACGCCTGGTATGTGGTGGAGCTGGAGAGAATCTGATTTCAAAAGTTGGAAAGTAGGAGGAGCAGATTCCCCAAAGAAGGAATATCCACACTGAGGTGCACATCTTGGGTGGGGTCTGTGCTTGGCAGAACCAAATAATCTACAAGCAGAGTAAACAGGCATCCAGGAACCACCAGCAAAGGTCCTCTGAAGTAGATGCTATGAGTCCCCTTTATAGATGCAAAAATCATAGCTTTCCCAGCATCACAGAGTCAGCATGGGACAGAGATGTGTCAGAGAGCCTGCACTTTCAGACTCTGGGCTCCTTCCACTGCCTGCGACACCCACTCCACTTCTGTGCATGTCAGACAAGCTGAGCTGAAACTTCCTTAGAGGGCAAGGCTGGGGCATCGGGCTGAATCTTGGATGCCATTTCAGTTGGAAAAAGATGAAGATGATTAGCAGTGGTATTGAGGAAAATCCTGACATTCCAGGAGGAAAGAATGGCCAAAGCAAAGAGTTGGAGGTGGCAGGAAAGAGTTCATACCGATGAACTGTAACACAGTCTGACCAGACATGATGAAATCCACTTTGAGAGGCTCAAGTAGAGTGTGGGTTGGGATAGTGGTGGGGAGCAATGATGACTTGACTTCAGCACTGAAAGATATATCTTGTTGTTCTGTGTAGCTCTTCATATTTTACTGCCTGTCCCAGCAAGATTACACCAAACAGGGCACTGGCTGCAGCCAGTGCTCATTTAACATTAGTAGAGAAGACTCTGATCACTTTCACACTTCTACCCAGATAGCCAATCAATATGTTTGTAGCCTGGATGGAATATAAAAGGACAGAAACAAGGCAGGGTGCTGCTGCTGCTGCTGCTGCTTGCTGCTTCACTGCTTCCTGTCTGTTTGCCATGAACTATTTCTCCTCTGCGATGCCCCTCTGCCATGCCACCCTACCTTGAAGCCAGCTGACTATGGACCAAAACCTCTACAAAGTATGAGCTAAAAAATCCTTTCCTCCTTTAATGTTGGACATCAGGTAATGTGTCTTAGCAACAAGAAAAGTAAGACTATTGGGACGTGGAATGTCCCCCCAAAGCCAAATATGAAGGTTTAGTCACCAACCTGTGATACTACTGGAGTTGGAATAAACTTTAGGAGGCGCGTCTAATGGGAAAAAGTTGGGTGTCTTTGAAGGGTATATTGGGATGCAGGCCTCTTCTCTCTCTTTGCTTCCCGGCCCCATGAGGTGAATAGTCTTCCTCCACTATAGGCTCCTTCCAGGGTGTACAGTGCTACCAGAAGACCAAAGCAACAGAGCCAAGTGTCCATGGACTGAACCTCTGAAACCATGAGCCAAAATAAACCTTTCCTCCTTTTAAATTGCCTTATCTCAGGTATTTGATGCAAAGCTATCTAACCTCACCCTTGGGATTTCTCCAACTCCCTCCTACAAAGAGGTCCTTAATTTACACTCTCCTAAAATAGTCATACTTGTCTTTTATGGAAGTCACCACAGCTTATGATGATACACTTATTTTTAGAGACAAATGGTTAAGGTCTGTTTTTTTCATCAGACCATGGTCCATCAATTTGTCATCGGAAATCACTGTTAAGCCCCTTCACACTTTTCTGTCTTGCTTCCAAACCTGTAAGAACAGCCTGATGAAAGCTCCTGGTTTCAAAGGTACAATCACAGAAAGAGAATGGCATAGGCCTAGTGCGCTGCGTTGGAAGTTCAATGCTGTTACCGTCATCGCCACCTCCTCTCCCCCTGGTTACCATCGTCATCGCCATCATCGTCTCCCTTGAGCCAGGATTAGAGCTCTCTTGTTCATCTTCACATCCTTAGTGCTTAGTGCATAATAAGACTAAAATAATGCTTTTGAACTGAATAAGAGAATGAAAGGATGTTTCCCTGAAAACATGATAATCCTCCCTTAAAGGAGTCATTCTTTTTCAGTTATTAAATTTGATCCTTCTTACTTTTCAAGTGGATGAAACAAAACTTTTCCCCAGGTGAAAACATTTAAATGTAGCCATGAAGGAATTCTGACATGTTGTGTGTTTGGGGATATTTTGCCATGATCCTTTGTGGGGAAACTTTTGAGGCTGTAAGGAAGTGTAATTTTCTTTGCAGAATGTCTGGGTTTCTTTTTGCAGTAATTTTTCATGTGCTTGTCACTTTCTCAGACTAACTGGTGGGCTCTTTTCCCTTGCTGTCTGTATAGTCTCCCACTCATCAGGCCTATTCCTGTTTGACACAGCCCACTTGGAGTGTTAGAAAAAGCACCCAGGAAGGGAGCCAGGAGATGTGAATTCTGTGGAGATTTAGGAAAGTCTCAGCCTTGACTTTCCCATCTGGAATATTAAAAATGTTTTGACTAGATATTTGTTAATAGAGCTCCAAGTTCTAAGTGAAACTCTCCCATTTCATTATCATTAGGGTTCAGGGGCCCATAGCACCCCAAATCCTCAGTGTGGTAACTGATAAGACAGCTCTGCTTCTGGAGGGAATGTGTGGCTCAGGCCATAAATCCACATACAGTTCTAAGCATGGATCCCAGATACAGCACTGCAGGGAGAAACTGAGGTCTGTAATTCAGTTCTTCTGCACCAATGTACTGATGGTCAGTTCTTTGGGACTAAAGGAAAACCAGCCTCCAGTGAACAAGATCCAGGCTCCCACTTTTCCGGATGGACCTGGAGGGATTATCAGGAAATGTATTTGTCCTTTGGCCCTCTTGAAGAAAGCTGAGATGACCTGTTGGAAGGGCAGGCAGCCCACAAATGATGACCTTGAACTGTCCATGAGAAAGGAGAGAATTTAAGTGTTCCAGCTCAGCATATAAATTCAGGCTATGTTTTGTGCAAGACAGGAACAATGTTAGGTGTGGCATCATATTGCTCTCCTACTCAGTCTGCAGGGAATTTCCTTCAAGTTTTTTGGAGAAGTGGGCTAGAAGAAATTACAAGGGTTATGTCAAATAGGTTTTGTTTATGCTGGACAGCATTCAGATATAAGAGCCAAAGAGGCCTAGATGGGAATCCAGATCCATCAGCTCTTGAATTCCCTGTGTCATTAATCCTCCAGACCACAAGGAATAGGGGGCTAAGAATTCAATCTCTTCCTCATAGTGTTGTCGTCAGAATTAAAATAAATCTTGCCTGTAAAAATGCCCGGCACATGGTACAAAATCTGGACATTTAAAAACTAATAAATGTGTCTATTTGGATTTGAAATATTCAGAAAAAAATTTATAAAAATGTATAAAAAGGGAAGAATGCTCCAGTGCTGGTATCATGGGAGGAGTAGACAGATCACAGGGAAGAACAATGTCCACCATAGCGGAAGTGGTTTGAATGGTGGCCCCAGAAGAGATATGTCCTAATCCCCAGACACAGTGAAAATTACCTTATTTGGAAAGAGGATCTTTGAGGATGTAATCAAGGTAAGATGTTGCGATTAAGAGCTCTGTGTGGATTAACCGGAGAGACCCTAATCCAAGATGAGAGAAAGGCAGAGTAAGATTTGAGGTTTGAGACAGGAGAGAAAGCACGGCCACCAGGGAGTCGGTGCAGCCACAACTCGGTGGCTCTCGCCAGTCACCAAAAGAAGGACGAGAAAAAGGAAAGTAGCTTCCCATGAGAAGGTGACTCTGTTAGCACTTAGTTTTGAACTTCTGGCATCCAGAACTATGAGGGGGTAAATTTCTATTGTTTGAAGCCACCCAGCTCATGGTACTCTGTCCTAGAAACCACACAGGAAATTAATACAGTACGTGTGTACTGTCTTATAGTACATGGCTGACTTCCTCCGTCAGAAAACAGCAGAAAGCCGCAGAGTCAGCAGCCTGAGCTGACCATTCCCTACAGGGGACCTTCCTAAGGAGGCTCCTTCCGGCTGTCAAGGCAGAAGAACTTGAAGGTCTGATGCTCTGGGTGTGGTCTGGGTTTGACCTCTGCCACCCCACTGATGTCCACGTGCCCCTTCCATTACCCGTACTCTGTCTTCTAGGATATTCTCTCTCTTCCACTGTGAGCTTCTGTAGATCAAGCCCTCTTGTCCCCTAGCAAGAAGGAATAATGGAGCTCAAATTTGGCTAACAGGACTCTCTCCCAGGACCCTGAATCCTGAGCAGAAAATAAGTCAAAGACATCGCCCCACGAGACTATTTGGTTTCACCCCCCAGCTCCCTTTTTTCAGAACCACTTCTCCAGCTTTCCTATCAGCCCAGGGAGGTCTTCTCTGTAGATTTCCAGTCTGTTTCTGTTTCCTGGTCTGTCACTCTTAGCTGCAACCAGACAGTGCCACCGACCAAGCAGGAAGTGACACCTACCAAGAGACTGAGGAGATGAGGAGAATGAGTTGCCTCCCGGTTGGCTTCTCCCTGGTGTGGGTAGGCCATTCAGGGAGACACGGGTTGCCTCGGTGCTGTATGTTGGTTGTTGGTCCTTCATAAATTAAATGCTCCTCTCTGTAATCCCTGCCTACGTGAGGCTGCCATGGCTATGAAAATTTGACTCTGCAGTGCATGGTGCACTGTAAGCCACACTGGTATTTGGAAGTTGGCATACTGGACACAGCGTGGACTCCATTGTTCTCAAAGAGGCCCAGTCAGGCCACAGCTGGTCATGGACAAGGATGAGGAAACATTCATGGAGGGCTAGCGAGAATACTCCACCTCTTGGAAGGGACTGTCAGATCAGACAAATAGAACCTTACTCAATGTGTTAGAACAGAAGGGATTTTAGACTTCACTTATGCCAGAGATTACAGGTAGCTGGCACTTAGGATGCTTCGTTCCTGTCCACAGCAGACATTGTTAATCAATTGCAGCACTCCCTGTGTATCAAGGTTCAGCAGAGAAGCAGAATTAATAAGAATTTTATCTGTATCTGTCTAAATCTACAGCTACATCTATCTATCTATCTGAAAAGAGAGAGAAAGAAAGAGAGAAAAAGAGATAGAGAGAGAGGAAGGTGAGATTGATGGGAATTAGCTCATGCAATATGAAGCTATCTGAAAGGTGAAGAACTAGGAAAGCAGTGGTAACACAGATGAAGTCTAAAGGCCCAAGCGGGAACAATAGTGTAAGCCCTGGTCTGAGTCCAAAGGCCTGGGAACCAGTGCCCATGTCCAAGGCAGGAAAAGGTGAATGTCCCAGCTTAGACAGACAGAATCTGCTTCTTCTCCATCTTTTGTTTTATTCATGCCCTCAATGGATAGAATGTTGCCCACCACAGTGCTGAGGATAAATTTTCTTCACTCAGTTTACTCATTTCAATGCCAATCTTTTCCAGCCATGCCCTCACAGACATGCCCCAAAATGATGCTGTACCAGAGCTATAGTTCGCATATTGTTTGTGCCCCAAAGGATCACGTGCTGGGAGTTGTTCCCCAGGGTAGCAGTACAGGAGGTGGTGTGGAACTTTTAATGGGTGAGGCCCAGTGGGAAGTCCTCAGGTCCCTTGGAGGGGTGCCCGATGGAGCCCTTGTCGATTTTGACAAGAGCGTTGTTATAGGAGACTGAGTTGAGCCCCACGCAGCTCTGACTTCCTAATTCAGTACCCAATCGTTCCTCTCACCATGACTTTATGCCATTTGCTGTGAGTCCTTCATCAAAGGCCAAACTAATGGTGTTGCCCAATCTGGGACTTTGAATCTCCAGAACTATGGGCTAAATAAACCTCTCATCTTTATGAAGTTAGCCTGTCTCAGGTATTTCATTGTAAGAACACAAAGCTGACTAACAAAACCAGTTGCCTGGCTGTATTTTAGCCCAGTCAAGTTGACAAATAAAATACGGCATCAGAATCCTTCCCCAAGCAAGGCTCGAGGCAGGGCCTACTAGTTGAGCTATGAGTGAATCAGGAAAAAACCTATTTGTCTTCTGTGATCCAATCCAAACTCCTCATTTGACAGTTGGGGAGTGTGAGAAAAGAAAGGGCATATCTCAGCACCAGTCAGCTCCATAAAGGGGCAGACACCAGGCTTGGGTCTCTAGGTCCCAGCTCTGGGCACTTCCCATCACTCCGAGAGGGCTCTGGGGTGGCTGCTTCCTTGTGAAGCATTCTTTGCCCTTAGACTTCTGCACTCTCCATCCAACCAAGCCCTAAAGATTATAGTGTTTATTTTAGCGAATGCACAAATCTGGTCTCTAAAGGATGAACATTAATAAAATATGCGCTCTAACTCTATGTAACAAGGAAAATATAGAATACATTTTCTATTCCCATTGATCCTCAGGCCACTGGCAATCCACCAACAATTGATTTAGCCATTTGATTAGTTTGGGGGGGAAACATTATATTTTAATGGGGTATATATAATTCTAAGTTACTGCTTTGAAGTTGAACCAAATATTAAAATTACCTCCTTTTATGGATGCTGCACAGCTATGAAGCTTTATAATTGCAGCCTGGGCTTTTATAAGTGATTTGGATTGAGAAGGCAATTTCTGCAAAGCTTTATGCACGGACCTGGTAGCCACCAGGCTGGCCGGCCCCTTTGACCAGCCAAAGGGTGCCGATGTGGCGCTAATAATCATGGCTTGTGTGTGAACCACACTTCACGGTCAGAGAGCTCCCCAGAAATGCATCTGGGCTGCTTCCCTTCAAAACAGCTCCCAAATCCATCACTCGTCTCTGTTTCTTCTGCAAGCCGCAAGTCCAAGACCATCAGTGCATAATGGGATTTCTGTGGTAGGGTGTCTGCTTTTACACAAGTATCCTTCCCGCTCTGCCTCCACCCCTTATTCTCCCACCAACCAGACATTCTTTTAACAGTGAAAATCACATCAGAGCCGGCAGCGGAGGCGCACACCTCTGATCTCAGCACTCTGGGAAGCTGACCAGGAGGACCACAAGTGTGAGTCTTCCCTGGGCAATGTGGCCAGACCCTGTCTCAAAATTTAAAGGCGGCTGGAGGTGTAGCTCAGTCCAAAGGCCCTGGACTCAATCCCAGTACCAGAAAAGAAAAAGAAAAAGAAAGAAAAGCACATCAGGTCATACCGTGCCCAAGTCATTGCTTAAAATCCCTTGCTGGCCTCCTATTACTGGAAGTGGGGTCAGCAAATTATGGCCCGGGCCCCAATCTGGCCCCCACCTTGTATTTGTAAACAAAGTTTTATTGGAGCCTGGCCGCATCCGTTTGCACAGTGTCTGGGGCTACTTCTGTGTTGTACCAGCAGAGTCGAACAGCGGACTCACTGAGATAGAGACCCTGCCGCCTGGAGGTCTACATCGCTACTGTACGGCCTTCTGCGGAAAAGCTCGCCTCCCGTGGCTACAAGCCCACCGGGTCTCTGTGTCCGCCCCGCCCTGCTTCCTTTGGCACCACACTCCTCTGTTCACTGTGCTCCAACTGCAGAGTCAGCCTTCCTGTCCCTCCGTCTCCCACAGCTCTGGCCGCCACTGGGCCTTTGCCCTTGTTGTTCTCTCTCCCCAAAGGGCTTAATCTCCAGCTGATGCCGATTCCTTCCCTGTGTTCGTGTTGTAACATCATACTCTGAGAGGCTTTTCTGGCTCATCTAACGATGCCTGATCAGGCCAGTCTTTCACACGGTGCCCTGCAATTTTCCTCACAGGAAGCTGAATATGGGCTTTACCATCCACGTCAGAAGACATTTGTGTCTGAGAGCAGGTGCTGTTAGTGACTGTGCCAGGAAGGGGACATAACAGAAGCCAGGTGGTGGCTCTGTCCACTGTGCTGCTTTCTACTTGATCGCTGTCTTTCTCCCTCAGATTTGCAATGGCCCTGGGCACTCGGTATATAGATGCCATCTGGATCCTCCCCACTGCTCCTCAGGAGGATCTTTCCCCACCCAACATGGCTGCCCAGTAACAGATGCTGGCATTTTTGTCACTCCTGACCGCTGGCTTTTCACACACATGGTGCCTTCGTTGACTCTGTGACTCCGGCACTGACGCCTGTGGGTTGTGGGAGCCCATTTTACAGATGAAGCAACTGAGGCTCAGTATGATGACAGTAGTTCCAGAAGGGGCTTGAGCCCAACACTTCAAACAACAGCTTCTCTTCTTGCTGGCTCACTGCCTGTCTGGGAACTTTCAGTTTCCACCACGAAACGTGTACACCGCGACAGCATATGTGTCCTTAGTGGTACCAGAGCTCTTCCAGAGAAAGGACAAGTAGCCTTTGGAGCAAGGCCAGAGCCAGGCACAGATGGGTTTCGCTCTTTACAGTGGTAAATGCAGGTATAGCAGAGCGTCACAGGGGAGTGCAGACCAACAGCTCCTGCCTCTTTCTTGTTTCGGGCTGGGAGAGGACAGGCCCTAAATATTACAGCCCTCTGAGGCCCTGGGAACCAGCTGTGGTGGGTGGGGAGGGACAGGGGACAGGAGATGAGGTGGGGGAGGAGGCCTGGACTGCTGAGCAAGGGCGACATGCAGGATTCAATAGCCCCACGCAATAGGCCCTCCTGTTATTCCCACTTGACAGATGAGGAAACTGAGGCACAGAGATGTACACAAACAGCCCGCGGGAAAGGAATGAGTTTTCCTCCCCTGCCCATGTTCCCTTCATAACACTGTGCATTGACCCCACAACTAACCCACACCCCCAGCCTGGCACCAGGACCTGGGCTTCAGTCCCTTCGTGGGCCCCCACGGTAACGTGCCACCCCAGATGTCACAGTCTGCCGCAGGGGGACACCTTAAGGGGGAAGGACTGAGAGCTACAGTTCTCATGGCCATGAGGCCTCCCTCAAGGGCTGAGGGGGGACGAGGCCTCGGCTGGCCCCAGCACACTCCCCATGATGCAGCGCCTCCTCTGCCTCCTCCAAAGTCCCCACATCCAGCCCCCGAGCCCTGCTCTGCTCCGCACCCCGAAATCTGGCCCTAACAGGCAGCTTTCATCCTCATTCAGAGACATATTGTATTGGCTGAACAACATCAAAGGGGCCGTGTTGTTACATATTCTATGTCTGAGAGGAGAGCAGCAGCCCCTTGCTTTATTAACGTGGCAAATGTTGACTTGTAATGAAAAATGCACAAACGCCAGGCAATTTTTGATGAATAGGTAATAGAGAGGAGGCCTGAATGGGGAGAATTAATTTCTGTCCTGTGCCTTGGTCACACAAAGGTGGAGTTCCTATTGGGGCCACTCCGACAGGCTCATGTGGGCCCAGAGGCTTGGACCCCGAGGTGCAGCCCAGTCACAGGAGCCTGGGTCTGCCTGCAAAGATGTCTCCAGAAGCTTCTCTGGATTCCTCTGGATTCCACGGCAGTGATACTTATCACTCATTGTAACCATCAAGTTACTAGAACCTGAGGAATGGAGTGTCTGTGTGTGCTCAGCTCTTTGCAGCCACCATCTCACAGGAGTCCTGTGGTCTGGGTACAATGACTCTCCTTTGGCCTGAATGGAAACCTAAGTCAGAATCACTTTAATGCACAGCCCCCCGACAGGCCATCAGAGTTTAAACCTGGAACCCGCTCTTCAGAGGACCAGCTGAAGAAAGGTTGTTCACACTTGAAAGCTTAAAATGTTTTTTTCTGCACAGACGTGGTGATGAGGGGAAGTCACCATGAAGATCTTCTTCCTTAATTTTGGGTCTAATTAGTACTCAGCACTAAGAAGTCTGAGCTGTTGGCCCAGAAAGACTGGCCTTGCCCAACTGACTGAGCCCACGCCCAATGACTGGTGTCCGCACAGTGGTACCATCTAAAAACTCAGTAGTGCCAGGCTTCTGGGCCGGTTCCTACTGGATTCCTTTAGTCTTTTCTTCATGACTGCAAGATTCCAAAGCAGTTAGATCCATTTCCTCAAGCTGCCATCTGCCCAGTGGAACGGTGCTTGAAACAGAAATTAAAGTGACCTTTGGAGAAGAAAGTTATTTTCTCTGCTCACTCAACAGGCATGTTTGTTTCAGAGAGCCAAGGAGAGGTTTCTAGGGTCTGGGTTGATGTCCAACACTAGAACACACTCCTCCATTCTCTGGGACTCCAACGGGGTTTCCTGCAACTTCATTCCACGCTGACGCCAGCTACCTGGGGCGGGGTCAGACCTGCAAGGTGAAGGGCTCAGTCCCTCAACACTGTGCCTGCTCCGTGTGCCAAACACAAGCCCCAGGTTTCGGCTTGCACTTCTGACTGGCCAACTATAAATTGAGAGTTCTATGAACTCCCTTCCCTTGGGAGCCCTACTCTAAACTGTTACACAAGTACAGACTCAGATGGGATCAAAAAGATCTCCTTGTGAATAAGAAAGACTCAGCCAGGTGCGATGGCACAAGCTTGTAAACCCAGCACTCTGGGAGGCTGAGGCAGAAGGACTGCAAGTTCAAGTCCAGCCTGGGCAACGTAGTGACTTAGCGAGACCCTGTCTCAAAATTTAAAAAATTTAAAATGGCTGGGATGTAACTCAAGGTGAAGGTCCTGGGTTCAATTCCCAGTATTGAAAATATTGAAAAACAAAGCCAAAAACAACAAAAAAAAAAGGACTTTCTACCATTCAGGAAATCCCAAGTTTTTAAGAGCTCTATGCCACGAACTGGGACAAAAACCAAATGTACTTTTTACTGCGCCGTAGGGAACAGTGCATGATTAGGAAATGAGAAGGGGAGACCACAGGGTCACAGTGGCAGATTTGGGGAGGATGGAGCAAGTTGGAGCTACAGGTGCCGGTGGAATGAATAACTGCTTCTTGCTGGCATCTACTTATCAGGGCTCTGGTCCTCTGCTGGACCCCTCATGTGCATTTTCTCACCTATTCACCTCAATGACCTGTGAAGCAGGAGGAATGACCCCATTTTAGAAGGAATGACCTGAGTCCCAGAGGGCATAAATTGCCAAGGGACACTCAGCTGGTGACAGGCAAAGCCATGATGAATTCACGGATGGGTCTGTGTTGGAGTCCTGGTGTGACGGCACTGGGGACAGATAGGGCCGGTGACTGTGTGCTCCAGCCCCGGGGCATGGCCACAGCAGCCGAGTCCTGACCAGCCTATGCTGTGATAGCCCTCACACCTTCCTGCCTGGCCTCCCTGGTGTCTCCAGGACACTGGCAGCCTTATAGTTCATATCAGCCCTGGCTGCAGCCGCCTTTCTCAACCCTTTTGGAAGGACATCACCCCTGACTCGGCATGAGAGAGTTAGACTAGGACTCAATTTACCAAACCAGGAGGCCCAGGTCTCTAGACAGGTCCCTGAACCCCAATGCCAGGCAGGCACGGGAACTTACCCAGGCTTTCAGTGTGCCATCTTCCCCCAAACCTGGGTGAGCTGCTCTGTGAGAGGCCTCTGTGCCCACAAGAGTCCAGAAACAACTGGACTGTCCCTTGAGGCATCACACTGGGGTACAAATCCTGAGGCAGGAAAATCTTGGTGGCCAGGGTTTAGCCAAACATTTCCTCAATTCAGGTGGGCCCAGAACCTTTTTATCATGTAAAATGGAGGCTGCCGATAGAGCAGGTATCCCAGGGGACACACTGCCCAGCACTGGTAATGAAAGGTGCCCTGAGTCAAGTGGATGGAGAACTGGCTGTGCCTGGCCATAGACTTAACTCTTCTTCAACTATATGCCCTTGATGAACCCAGTCATCTCTCTGTACTTTGGTTTCCTTCTGAAAGATAGGAGAATGTTTTAGTCTGTTTTCTGTTGCTGTAACAAAACACCCAAGACTGGAGACTGTATAAAGAATAGAAGTTTATTTGACTTATGGTTCTAGAGGCTGGGAATCCAAGAGCATGGTGTTGGCATCTGGTGAGGACCTTAATGCTACACCATAACATGGCACAGGGCAGCACATTACAAGACAGAAAGAGCAGCCAGCTTACCACCACCTTCCTCTTCTTACACAGCCGTTAATGCCATCATGCGGTCCCACCCTCATGAGCTCATCTAACCCTGGCTATCTCCCAAAAGTCCCCACCTCCTCATACCATCAGCATATGACTCTGGGAATTAAGTTTCCAACACACGCACTTTGAGGGACACACTCACACCACAGCATTAGCATTTCCCATAACAGCTCTTTCCTGGGGGTGTGAGTGTGATGTCAGGTACCCGGGCGATCAACTTTTGCTTAAATAGTTATATATTTGTTTGAATGTGTACTCAGAAGAAATATACCCAGCACATAATATCTGTGGTATTACAGACAAAATAAAATTATATTTTGAAGTAAATATAACCAAGTAAAAACATGAGGTCTATTTAGAGAAAAGCATCCACATATTAGTTACTGTAACTAATACAGTAATCCAGACACTGCAGTAATGTGTAAATGACTCAGTTTTAGGATGCTGTTGCCCTCAACAATCCCCGTAACCCTCCCTGCTCTCTGTTCCTGCGAACGCTCATTAGTTCACTAGCAGGTATGTGTGAGACCCTTACCGAGTTGCTCCTGTTTTGCTGAGTTTCACAATTTCTCTTCCACCTTTGCCCTGGGAGCTCTTCCCAGCAGCCTCTTCTGCAAGGGGAGTCGGTGTGGGAGGACCGGCTGATGTGGGAGCTCCAGTCTGGAGCCAGGCAAGCAGAGGCCTTGTGTCACTGCCAATTCCTAGCTGGCTCTAGCTTTGCATCTCCATCTACAAAGTGCACACAGTCAGAACCTGCCTTCTGGGGCTACCAAGAGCATGCATGTGAGCGTGGCACGCACTGTGAAGGGTGGTAAAGCGTGGTGCACACACAAAGACTTATGCCAGTTACTTGGTCTATTCAAGGCTTTAGAGCCAGCAGTTACCTTGAGGCTGGTGGCCGCATCTACGCCTCCACTGAGGGGCTGTTCCTGTGCCTTGCTGGGGCAGGGGCTGGGCTGGCTCCCAGGAAAGCTCACCTCCTAGACCCTCACGTCTCTGTTGGGGGCCCAGTCCTGCACAGAGGGCAGGGTCTGTGTGCTTATCCTTGCCAGGACAGAGACCAGGGCCTCAGTTGTTTCTTCTTCTTCCATTGCAGCATTCTAGAGGATGGACCTGGCAGCTGGCAGTTCAGCCTACTAAATGTTTCTCTGACCAATGGTGGTCATGGAGTTGGCAGGAAGAGATGTCTGGTAGAGCAGCAAAGGAAAGGGAAAAGGAAGCAGGGATGGCTTGTAAATGTTCCATTATAATATTTATTTATCGAATAGGTACTCTGTGCCAAGTACTTTATGCTGCTATTTGTTTAATTCTTTGCTTCATTTTCAACAGTTCTATATTTCACTACTTATAGATGAAGAAATGAGATCTTCAGCAGATAAAATAACTTTTTAAAAAGACTGCATAGGAAGTACGTAGTTGTTTTAGTTGGCTACTGCCACATAACAAACAACCTCAGTGTTCTCAGGGTTGGTTAGATTCAGCTTATCAGTACAGCTTGGCTGGGCTCGGATTTAGGCATTTGATTCAAATCTGATCCACATGCATCTCTTTCTGAGGACAGTAGTTTCCCTTGGTGTCTTCCCGTAGCGGGCAGAGAACAAGAGTGCAGCCCAACCACACAAGTGCATTCCAAGCCTCTGCTTGCATCAAAATGGCTAGCATTCCATTGGCCAAAGCAAGTCACATGGCTAGGCCCAAAATTAAAGGCAGGAGGGGTACATCCTGTCCATTAAGATGGAGGGACTACTTGCTAGTCAAAGACCTCAGTTACCATGGTGATAAAACCAGGATTTAAATCACGATTTTGGTCATGACTTCCCCCACATTCATTGCCATATCCTACCAAGTGGACAGTTGCCATGGCTTGAGATGGTCCATGCTTCCAGCCCTAACTCCCAGCCCTTGGGTCTGAGTACACGCTACATGCACATTCTCAGTCTTGATCCCTTCAAATGTTATCTGTTTCTCCCACTGCAGCCCAGTGCAGACAACCTTCTGGTGTGCCACCCTGTCATTCTGTAGCTTCTCCCAGCCTGCTTCGGCTCCTTGTTTTGGCATGTGCTTCTACCTTCCTAGGTACAGTCCAAGCTTTTTGCAGATCCTGTCCCTCCCACCCCATCCCTACACACACAGGAGGCAGACTTTCCTGTTGTCGCAGCAAGTTATGTGTGGTTGTACCAGCTGTGCACAAAGGCTCCCGGTTGCGGCTAAGATGCAGCTCATACGGTATACACCAAGCTACGCACCCCAGCCTGGGACCACATCCGCCCAGAGGAAAGCACACCTTCTCTTCACACAAACATCACCGGCCAGCAGAGCCTGTCGTAGCTACTGCTCAGTGGGGTCGGGTGACCTTTGAAACTGCTCACAAAAATGAAACAAGGTATGATTAGCCAAGCCTCACCAAGGTTTTAGAAGACTCGATTTCAAGTCAAGTCCTGGTTGGTATAAACTTTGAGACTTAGAAAAAGCAGGACTACCTGTCTGAGCAACTTCAGTTTCCTTGAAAATCATTCTGATCCTCACTAGCAGGCTGGGGCAGCACTGGGGACCTCTGGCCTCTGGCAGAAGTGGGAAAAAGCAGAACCTTGGCCTCTCTGGTCTTGGAGACAAAGCCCAACCAAAAGGCAGTGAAATTGTTTTCCTACCCTAAGAATGATATTTGATTTAGACCTACTCCCAGAGATCTCGCATTCAAGAGTGGAGTGGGAGCCGGGCCGAGCGTTTGGGGAGCGGTGGGGAGCAAGGGGAGAGCAAGGCTTGTTCCTGAGGAAATCTGGATGATTCTGTGTCACCCCTGGTACTCCTGCTGCTGGAGACAATTCGAGAGCCTCATGTGTTCATTATCTGAATTCTTCAGACTCTGAACGCAGAGGTTTGATTTCCCTCCTTCTCTCTCACACACTCTCCCTATCTCTTAGCCTTTTCCTGATATTTGTTACAGCTGCGTTTTTCAAGCCACTTACTGTCGGGAGGGTAAGTGGAGTGACACGGCTCATAATGTGCAAATAAATGGGAACGAAGCTCATCAGCCCAAGTGGAATGAATTACTGTCCCGGTGAAAGGCGGCGATGGGGAGCACCTGCCCCGGGAGTCGGGGAGGGCGCGGGCAGGTACCACGCCTAGTGGCTGCAATAACACTTACTATGATTTATTAAAGAGCACTTGAAAGTGCCTTGGAGGCGTTAAATAGGCCTGAAAAGAGGCTTCGAGGCACTTGGGCGCTGGCAGAGCAGAGTGATTAGCAGGTTCACACGCCTGACCCTCTGCGCAACTTCCTTCCGGAGGAGAGCAGGCGGAAATCTTCAAAGGCACTCCAGAGAGATGGCCAAGTGGCAGCAGATCCAGAGGGGGGCACTTGGAGCCAGGAAGCTTCCTAGGATGAGTTGAGCAAGCAGCCAGCTTCACGAGCCAAGGCGGAGGGGGGCACAGAGACAGGGTGTAGGAGTTTGGGAGTATTCAAGCTGGCGGAGCTGGGGACGACTGGGGAGAGTGAGGAGACTCGGTCAAGGGTACACCACAGAGTGGCCACATCGGAGTTCCAGGCTGCCCACTGGGACCATGCAGCACCCACCCAGAAAAGTCTCCCTGAACCAAGTTTTCTCCCCATTTTGTTCAACCTACAGCCTAAAATGCCCCTATTAGAGAGGACAAGTGTAGAATAAGGAGAGCCCTATCTCAGCAGGGTTTTTTAAGTAAAAATTCCAGCTGGGCATGGTAGCAGCATGCCTGGAATCCCCGAACCTTGTGAGGCTGAGACAGGAGGATCACAAGTTCCAGCCCAGCCTGGACAACTTAGTGACTTAGCAAGATCCTGTCACAAAATGAAAAATTTAAAGAGGTGTTGGGGGTGTAGCTCAGGGTTATTTGAGATCCTCAGTATCTCAGATAATAATAGTAATTCCTACAAGAGGCGTAGCACAGTCACTGAGGCCACACATAAGTGGACCCGTGGCAGAGTGAGGGCAAAGCTACAAACATTTTCCCTTTACCAGCTCCTCTAGGGAAGGCTGTGTCGAAGTGGGATCCTCAGACACTTTGGACTGGATAATTCTTTGCGAGAGGAAGGAGTTATCCTGTGTGATTTGAGACGCTTCCAGCACCCCTGACCTCTACCAAATAGATGCCAGTAGCGCGCACTTCCCTGTAGTCTTGACAATCAAAATGTTTCCAGACATTGTCAAATATGAGATACCTGGACTCCTTTTGTTTTTTAAACTGCAGATTCTGACTCCACATAGTGCCTGTGAACTACCTAAACCCTGAACACTACGCGTCTACCTACCTCTCTCTTCCCTATTTGTTATGAGCGGAATTAGCACATCCCCCATTCATATATTGAAGCTTTATCTTCAAGTCCTTCTGGGTGTGGCCTTATTTGGACAGAGGTCTTTGCACAGGTCATCAAGTTAACATGAGGTCATCAGAGCTGACCCTAAGCTACCATGACTGGTGTCCTTATATAAAGGGGAACTATAGACACAGGGCCAGGTATGTATGCAGGCCAAATGCCAGGTGAAGATGAAGGCAAAGACGAGAACACCAAAATTTGGCAGCCAACCGGAAGTAACCAACCTTATCAACACCTTGACCTCAGACTACCCACCTCTAGCTTCTTCAGCTGCTATTGTTTAACCTGCCTAGTCTGGTGGAAATTCCTCAAGAATTAAACACGCCGCTGGTCATTTTTTGTCTTACTTTTGTATTTCAGGTTAATAACATGTACATTCTCTTCTATACTCAAAATCCACAAGGTTCTTTCATCTTAGTTATCTATTGAAATGGGGTAAATATTCTGCTGCCCTTTTATTACAAATTCTCCCTCCAGATTTCTTTACTCAGATTCACCTCTAGGTTGGCTGGATTTCTTTCATCTTGTTTTTCTTTCCCAAGAAGGATCCTCTGGTCTTATAGAACTTGTGCCCTTGAGGATATGTGCTAGCTTTATACTTAAGGGCAATGTGGCTGTGTACAAAGTTTAAGGACTAACTTTTTCTTACAAGAATATCAAGAACACTGCTCCATTGTCTTGACAATTGGAAATTGCTGTGGGTAAGTTTGAGGCCAGGCCAGGTTTTCTTCTTGTACTTAACTTTCTTCCCACAACACCCAACACACTAGGTGTCCCTACGATCATATGATTCCTTTTCTCTTTGATCTTTTTCTTGGAAGTTTCTATAAAGCTTCTACTTTCTCATCCATTTCTTTCCTGAGCTTTGTTAGCTTGCTTTTCATCAACCGAGTTCTTTTTGTAGAAAGACCATATCATCTATCCTTCCTTGGAGTCTACGAATAACCGTTGGTCCACCTCTTACTCGGTCGCATTGGTTAAGTCTCATGGCACATACTCATTAGCTGCTTTTGCTGACATTTGTTTTCCTCTTTGAAAGTTTTTTCAGTGTGAAACATGGGTCCCCAGAGATCCCTCCGACTATTTCTCTTAGGTGGGAGCAGTTGTTGTCTAGGAAAGGTACGAGGGGCAGGAGGATGGGTCAGAGGGTACAATGGAGAAGCTCACACCTAAGTCAGAGTTGTGGTCTCAGGTACAAACCCATTTCCTGTGCTCAAGAACATATGGCCCTCTGTCCCACGGTCCCTGGGATGGGCTCCGGGGTCACCTCTTACCCTTTTCGTCCTTTCTCCTCCCAGTTTTACCTGGTGTGTGCGGGGGTGTAATCCCAGACAGAAAGTAAGATTCTCCTTTCCAGTCAGCCTCTCTCCCCTTTGGCTCAACAGGGTCGTGCAGGCGTGCAACCCTCCCTGTTTTGGGGGACCCCTCCCCATTTTTGGACTTCCTAATCAAGACAACAGTCTATCAGGGCGTTAGCTTTATTCTAGGTAAAGCAGGTCCTGCCTGAAGTCTGCTGAGGGACACACCAGCTCCCGCTACCACTTTAGCCTAGATACTAGAGATGGAGCAAGGAGAGCAACATCAAAATCTATTACCATGTTTGCTTATTTGTGTTTTATGTAAACTTTAAGAGAAGAAGAGAGAAAAATGACTTTATTAACTTTAACTAGAAGTCTGAGCTTATTTAAAATGTTATTACTATAACATTCAGCTATGGTTATAAAAGAATTATGTTCACTTTTCAAAGTGTATTAAATGAAAAATGTGCAAAGAAATCTACATTCCCAGGGAAATCTGCAATCACCCAGGGAAACTTCTGGGAACATCTGGACATTTCTCCTCAGGCTCTATAGGTAGGACCAGAGAGGCCAGCAGGAGATATAGGAGGATGCTCGGGAAGGGCCCCTCTAGTTCCCCGTGGTATGGGACAAATGTGTCTCGTTATGACTTTCCAGTGTGGCAAATGAGAATAGTTTAGAATAAGAGAAAGAAAACCATGCCAGGCACTTTGCTAATCCCTCTACAAACATTAAACAAAATTAATCCTCACAACAGTCCTATGAAGTAGGCTGGTTTATCGTCATCACATGGTAACAGGTAAGTCTCAGAGGTGAAGTAACAGGCTCAGCTAGGAAGTGGCAGCCCAGCTTGGGACCATGCTGTTAATCATCCCCTGTTCCGCCTCCAAAGCCCTTGGCATAGCTCTTGCTTATAGTAGGTATTTATTGTTTGTTGGATTTTGCTGAAAGTTAAATTATTTCTTCACTAGGAAGAGTTAGAGGTGGGACTTTTGGTCCAAAAATAAGGATTACCTTCTCCACCATAAGGATGGCTACGTAGAAAAGCAAAACCAAACAGGAAGTAGCAAGTGTTGATGAGGATATGGAGAGAATGGAGCCCTTGTGCACTGTGCTGGGAATCAAAGGGATGCAGCTGCTGTGAAGAAGAGGAGGGTGAATCCTCAAACAACTAAACCCAGCATTACCCATATGAGGACCAATCCCACCCCTGGGGAAATGCAAAAGAATGAAGCATGACAAACACTATGATTTCACATCTGTGAGACACCCATAGAAGTCAAATGTGTAGACAGAAAGTAGACGAACTGGTGGTTTCTAGGGGATTGAGTGGGGAGAGAACTGGGAGTTGGTAGCTAATCAGGACAAATGGCCAATTTTGCAGGTGTCTGTGAATGAGCGGTGGGGATGGTCGCCCATCAGTGTGAATGGACTTAATGCCACTGAACTATGCACCTTAATGTCATCTATATTTAGCATATTCTTAAAAACTTTAAACAAAATGATAAGTGAAGAGAGAACTGAAATCAAGACATGGCACAGAGCTGAAAAAGGGGCCCACAACCTCCAAGGGTGGGACTTGGGCCTGGACTGGCTGCAAGAAAAATGTCCAATTTTTCCTTGCTCTCCTGGGGCCTCCCAGGACAGTTGCAGAGTCCAGATGATTGACCTTGGAGCCACCAGGCACCAGAAGCAGACAGAATATGATGAGGCCTCAAGGTAAGGGGTCAAAGGAGGGGAAGCAATTTTTCAGAGATCCAAGTGCCCTGTAGCTGGAATTTAGACTGGTGATGGCTGAAGAAGGAGGGATGATTCGAATTGATGTACTCATAATTCAGTAAGTTTGCAGAGGCTTCCTAGGCATTCTGTGGTCCACTGCGACAGTCATGTAAAATTCATGGCCGTCCACCCTGACTTGGGTGTGTGGGGGATGCACCTTCAGCAGAATTTAGTGTTGCTTCCTGATACACCGTGATTCCCTCTAATATCTATCAATCATGCTCAAACTACTCATTTATTCATAAGGTATCCATCCATTCATTTATCCATATATTATTCAAGTGTGAACATACACAGAACGAGAAAGAGCCCCTGACCACCACCAGACCTTGCCCTAGCTCTGCAAAGCAAAGCAGACGCAGCCCTATTCCTGCAGAAGCTAACTCTGCAATAGGAGATGTAGATATTGGACAGGTGATCACATGAAGCAGTCTAAATCATAACTGTGACCAGGATTGTGCAGGACAGCACCATGACCAGAAAGAAGCCCCCTAAGTGTAAGGCGTGATCTGCTCAGGGTAAAGAAGAACCTTCTCGGAGCAGATGATGCTTAGGCCCATACCTGAAGCATGAGCAGCAATAGAAAAGAGACATCCTGGTAGAAGGAGGAGCATGTACAGAGGCCCTGCAGTGGGTGGTGGGGGGACTTCTAAAAATATGCAAATAAAAAGACAAGTCCAGGACAACTGGGCAGTGAAAGTGGAGAGAGTGCTGTGCAAGTTGAAAAGCCCTTCAGGGAAGCTATATTCTTAATAAATTGCAATGCCTTCAGCAAGAGCTTTCCTTATGGTGGCACTGGGCACCGTGGAAGACTTTGGAGAGAGAGAGAGGTGCCATGCCAAGCCATCCACACAGGAGAAGTAGCCTGGGTGGAGGCCAGGAGGAGCAATGAGCAGAGCATAGTGTAGCCAGGAAATCCACCCACCTGGGGTGCAAACTTCAGCCAATCATTTTGATGATGCCCTTTCTCATGCCCTGCTGACCTCCTCTGTCATTCAACTTGGCTTGCCTTCCACTCTAGGAGTCGGACAGCAGCAGCTTCCTTTGTGTTTCCTCCTGGATTTTCAGCGTTACTGGAACTGGCCAAGGATTTTCGGTGGCTCTGGCCATCTTGCCCCCCCGATAGTGACTAGAGGCTTCTGGAACCCAGAGCTTGGCCCAACCCGCTCAGCTGTGCAGCTGATCTTACCTCCTGCTTGGTTGAGAACAGTGGCCCCTAATCTGAGCGCCCTTTTTCTCCCTTGCCACGCCTACTTTTACCCTTGGTATCTGTGCAGATTGAGTAACTATTCTTTTGTCCAGGACTGGATACTACTTACATTCCATCACTTTTGAGAGGACTACTTTAAACATACTTTAACATAATTCAAATGGTCATTATTGTTGGCCAGGAACAACCCTGACATCATAGGTATCATTACTTAGAAGGAAATCTCAACCATAACAGTGTAGCATTCTTTTAAGGAAACAAAGATGTCAAGAACTCTGAGTTCAGAAAGCTGGTCTGTATACAAGGAAGGTTCGGGAATGCTTTTGCCAATTTACTTCATTTGTATGTCTCTTTTTATGTGTGCACAAGAGTGATCTGTGATAAAAATCTATGTTTACATAAGTGCAAAAGAGAGCTTTCATTAAGTATGAAATAAAAATTTTAAGTATTAAAGCAACAGTATACATACTTTACTTGGCAATGCCTTTTAACTTTCTTATTACATAAAATACTGACGCATTTACCATTAACGGAGTCAGTGAAATTCAATAAAATGCAGTAATAAATGTTAATACTGTTTGTCATCGCCTCCTCCCTGCCCCACCTGCCCACACAGACAGGGTAGCCTCTGCTCAACTCCAGCATCCACCTAGACTCTAATAAAAATTTCTAGAACTGACTTGGATGAACAAGCGGACACTTCCAAGTGATAATCACACTATTCAGGATTGGGAGGGGAAACATGTTTCGGGCACCCGAAAGTAATTCACTGAACCAAATGCGCAGGAGGAAGTCTGAGTCAATACAGAGACGATTTATTGAACTATTAATTAGAGTTTGTTCTCCCCACTATCCCTGTAAGCAGGTAGGCGGGCTTTGCAATCCTTGGCCTCAGGAGTCTTAACAAGGCCGTAAATGGAAGACATTGAGGTTAAAGTCTCTCTCAGTCTGTTTTGGAAAAGGTAAAGTCATTGAAGGGCTGGAATGAGAGGCACGAGGGTAGCTGGGGGTGCTCAGAGGAGCCCTTGAAGGCAAGTGGTAAGCTAGCCTGAGGGGAGGAAGAGGTTTGCGCCACTAATGTGCAACCTCAGCAGCCCTGGCTTCAAGGCCAGTCCCGATATTGGCGACTCTTAACAAGGGGCTCTCATGGTCCTTGCACAGGGAACCTGGAACCCGACAGACCCTGCAGGCTGAGGCAGCAGGAGCCTTTGAGCTGAGCGAAGGACTGAATGCCAACCCCACTCAGGAAGTAGGTGGAGAAGTCCATATCCTTGTGCTTGCAGATGCCACCAACCATCTGTTGCAGGCATTAGATGTCTCCAAATTAGAATTAAGTAAGTGAAAAGAAAATGAAAGAATGTGCTATTTGTTGCACACTTGTGTTTATAGACAGAGACTTTTACCTTGAGGCACCAATAAAATGATTCCCATAGCGTGGGCAGCTGAGGAGCCCATCTCCCTTGCCCTGAGTATGCTGCGGAAGTCCCTGCAGACATAAAACACAGTCTCCCCAGACCCTGCAGGCCTGGAGTACCTCCGCAGCCTGGAGGTGGCTGTTCTCCAAGTCAGGATGAAGACAGCTTTAATGGGCTTGGAGTCACGTGTCCCTCAGAGGCCAGCCCCCCTGGACGGCTGTTTGCAAACTCCTCTCCAAAGCAGCTTCCCTTGAAGAGAGTTGCTACACAATCATTACAAATTGATTGCAAAAGAGCTAACAATCATGATTAAATCATTAAATTCTTGTCTACGCTTCAGAGAGCGGTGAGAAAATTAACTTCCCACCAACCTAATTTTTTCCTGAACATGAAATAATGATTTTCTGCCCGTCTAATTACAAAGCCAACATCTGATCAAGCCAGCATCCAGGGGGGATTATCGCATGCACGAGTATTAGACCTCATTACCAGCTTGAGTGCAAAATTATTACATCTTGTAATTGGATGGTGAGATTTATATACAGATCAGCCCGGTTTCTGTAAGATTGTAATTACAAGCTTCGTTGGTTAGCTACTTATCACTCAGCACAGAAGAGAGGAAAATAAGCAACAGAAAAGGCATTTCATTAACCCATAACCCTATCAAGGGAAAGCCACTGTAACACCCATGTCTGCATTAGGGAGAACAGCTAAATTCACAGATGAAACAATTTATTATACTCTTTGCAAATGGGATTGCATTTTGTTTAACCCCTAATGAACTCTTTGGGTAAAGTGTCTGAACAAACCATTCATTTTATAGACAACTAGGTTCAATACAGTAATTATAAGGGGTAACTGACTGAGATAAATGCTCACCTGCTTAGAGGCAGTTGATTAGAAGCACAATTGCTGGGCGCTGGGCGCTGCCACAAAGGGGCCAGGGGCTGGGATGGGCTTGGCTTTCCCGGAAGCTGCCAGAGGTGGTGGGATCCCACCTGGCAGATCCACCCGCTAGCTCAGAGGAGCGTCAAGCTTGGCTGCAAAGGGTGAGGTTTAATAAAGCTGCAAGGGCGACGCAGTTTAACAATTTTAGAGGCACTGGTGTGGAACTCGGAAATTTAAATACAGCCTGATGAAAGCTCCTCGCACGCTCCAGATGCGCAACCTAAATTAAATGTTACCTTTTCGCATGTTTATGGCACAACAATGGGCCTCACACAAAGTCAGCTCGGCAGGGTGTGAAACTGAAGGCGGATTGCTGCCACTGTGGTGATTTTTCTGTCTGCTGTCCGCGTGCTTATTCTCTTCCAGGAGGCAGAGAAGTTCACAGCCAGGGGCAGCCTGGCACTGCCCCGCATCCTGGGGTATTTTGTGACTCCTGAAAGGTGCAGGACCTTCAAATGTCAGTGTACATGAATAAAATTTTATTAGAACACAGCCACACTCACTGGTTTGTTTTGTCTCCTCTGGCTGATTTTGCCCACAAACACAGACCTGAAAAACAAAGAATATTTAATCTCTGGCCTGCTTACAAAATGTTTGCTGACCCTATTTCTATTCCATCCAGTCACTTACTCATCCATCTGATTCATGAACATGGACTGAGTACCTACTATGTGCTAGGCCGGGGCCAGGACACAGTTCCTGCCCTCCAAGACATGACAGTCTGCTGGGGAAATAGACCTGGACACCGGGCAGCAGGCTTCTGAACAACCAAGCATCTACTTCTGCTTCGTCTGTAACAGAGTCCTGATTTCCTCTGGGGGTCAGGCCTCATTGTCACCCACTCCATGTCACCTGGTCAACATGACAGTTAAAGCTGAATGCACGATCCAGCCAGAGCCGTGGGCTGCAATCCAGGGCCCCGTGTGGGGACAAAGAGACAATTTCTTCTTTAGTTGGAGTCAGGATTAGTTGCTTAGGTCTGGAACCCCACGAAGCATGTTGCTGTCTCCAGTAGCCTTGACAAAGCCTCCTACTATACCATCAAGAACAAATACAAAAGGAGGCAGAATGAAGTCAGCGGTGCACGAGGTTGTGGTCAGCATGCTGCAGAAGGACACAGGAGAGCTTGGTGTCACCACCCAGAGCTGCCCTGGTGAGTGGCCTTGAAATTTATCTCTAGGTATTCACACCTCGGTGTGACCTGCCCACCCCCCTTCCTCTTGGAAAGTGGAAGCAACTCTCCACTTGCAAAGGTGATGGGCTATCACTTCCGTAGTTAGGCCACATGAGATCATGACCTCAGTATTGCCAACCAACTCTCTCTCTTCTCTTTCTCTCTCTTCTCTCTCTCTCCCTCTCTCTCTCCCTCTCTCTCTCCCGCACACTCTGATGAAGCAAGCTCCCATGTTGGGGCGGTCCATGTGGCAGAAGACTGAAGGTGGCTCTGCCCAACAGTCAGCTAGAAACAGACCTCCAGTCTTACAGCCTATTATGGTTCGAATGTGTCCCCAAAAGTCGCGTGTTGGAAAGCTAACACCCAAACTCATGACAATGGTATTAAGGGGCCTTTGGAAGGTAATGAAGATTAGATGAAGTCAGGAGGGT
Source organism: Hystrix cristata (assembly GCA_004026905.1). Taxonomy (NCBI): domain Eukaryota; kingdom Metazoa; phylum Chordata; class Mammalia; order Rodentia; family Hystricidae; genus Hystrix; species Hystrix cristata. Next base: position 122,733 of record PVJO010001873.1, read on the forward strand.
GGGCCCACATGGTGGCATTCGTAGCTTTAGAACAGGAGAGAAAGTGACCCAAGCCAGCACACTTGCGGTCTTACCACGTGATGCTCAGCAAAGCCGCATGGTGACGCAGCAAGACAGCACGCACCAGAAGCTGCACAGGTGCCTGCACCATGCTCTGGTACTACCCACCCGGCCTCCAGAACCATGAGCCAAATCACCAAGTCTAAGCATTCACTTATAGCCACAGAAAGCAGACCAAGCCACAGCCCTCCACCAACTGAGTTCTGGCGACAACCACACAAGCTTAGAAGTGGATCCTCCCATGTCAAGTGCCCAGCTGAGACTCCAGCCCGGTTACTGACTTGACTGCAGCCCGGCAAGAGATCTTAAAGCAACAGACTCTGCCGAGTTGGGCCCAAGTTTCTGACCCACAGAAACCATGAGAAAGTGAACATGTGGTGTTTGGCGGTGCTGTGTCTGGAGTCACTTGTTATACAACAACAGGTAACTAATACACCCAAATCACCAAAATAATGGTTCTTGGAACCAGATTTTCCTCTAGTAGTACAAGTAAAAGAGGGTAATCAGAAGGGAACATCATCATGATGGGGAAGGGAGGTGAGAATAAAGCTCGTTACTCTGGGGTTAGGCTTAATGTTAGTACCTCTCAAATCTTTCTTTTGAGGTTCCATTCATGACAAAGAAGAACATTTAAATATCTAGGCTTGTACTTACCAGAAGTTTTTAGTCATCCATTGCAAAGAGGAAAAAAATTGATTGCATGCACGTGTAACACACTCACACGTATCTGTACAAATACACAATGCACATTATAATTGGTATATTTTTATTACATTGGACCTGACACTCAGTGTGATGATTTTAAGAGGTGGGGCTTCAGGAAGTGGGTAGATTATGAGGCTTCCCCAGCAGGAGTATGAGTAGTGTCCTTGTTAGAAAGGCTTGAGGGAGCTCTGGTGTGGCCTCTTCTGATGTGTGAGGACACATAGAAATTATCGAATCTAGGGTTGGGGATTTAGCTCAGTGGTAGAGCGCTTGCCTAGCAAGCACAAGGCCCTGAGTTCAATACCCAGCACAGCCCCCCCTCCCCAGTAAGAAATTATCAAATCTGCTGGCATTTCGTCTTGATCTCGGTCTTTCTAGCTTGCGGAAGAGTAAGAAAATCAATTGTATTACTAACAGTTGCTTATGTGTTGTCCAGTTGAAGTTATTTTGTTATAGCAGCCTGAATGAACTAAGGCGATTTCTGTATCCCCCGGGGTCTCCCGGTCAGTGCTCAGGCAGGTGAATGAATGGATGCATGCACATCACTAGCCATGCTCGTGCACAAAGCTCACATTTTAAATGAGCTGAAGATGAAATGAGCAGTATTTAGGATGCTATTCTAATTGTGAGGGCCTCATACTACCAGTCGTTAATATCGCATGACACAATCTGCCCTGAGGGAGAGTTTGGTGTCAAACATAGGGCTAGAAATCCACATTTCAAATTAGCTTTTTGATCATTTCAGTTGGCCACCTTCTTTGTTCTGAGTAGATAACCGTTGCTTTCCCTCATTGTGTGGCAGGTCAGAAGCCTGTCTACAGGGATGAGGTGACAACCTGGTCGTGTTCTCCTGCACTTCTATTGGTGCTGTCTTTATTAACTTTGACTGTGGTTTCTTTGGGGGAATTGTCTCAGTCCCTTGTTCTTTTTGTAAAAGCTGATTTAATTAAAACAAGGTAAAATAATCTCTAAATCCAATTAAACTGGCACTTCGAAAACACAACTCCTCAAAATGTGCTGAAAGCAAAAACCGAACAAAACCAAACCAAATCTAAAACTGGGTAAGAGCAATTGAATCTCCCCTTTTGCTTGATGACTTGCCCTCTTGCCTGTGCCAGTCAATGAATTAAAAAATTGTTAGTGTTTCATTTATGCTGTGTTTGGCCTGTGGTCTAAGTGTCTTCCAAGGGCCCATTGTGGTTAAAGGCTTAGTCCCCAAGGTGGCACTGTTGGGGGGTGGGTAGTGGGAAATCCTTGGGCCACGGGGGCATGAGATGGTTGACTTGCTACCACTTGAGTTCTCACAAGAGGACTGAAATAAAAAGAGCAAGCCTGACCCTGCTTCTCCTCTCTCTGCTTCTCTGCCCCGACCCGAGAGATGATCATTTGCACCTACACAAACTCCCAGTATTGCTATTCTTCATGAAATACTCAGCAGAACTGAGCCAGTGCATGTGCTGTGCCCCTGGACATCCAAAATTGAGAGCTAAATAAACCCTTTCTCTTTATAAAGTTAGCAGGTTCAGATATTTTGTAGTGGTAATACAAAGATGACTAATAAAATATGTTTCCCAAGTTTTAGATGAAAAATAAATAGATTTGTTTTCAGACTCGTAATTCCATTCTATTGCTCTTGGGCTGGTACCACACAGTCTTGATTACCATTGCCTTATAGGAAGTTTGGAATCACAGAAACATGATTACTCCTACTTTGCCCTTCTTTTTTAAGATTTTTTTGGCTAGCTGAGATCTCTTCAAATGCCATATGAATTGCAAACCAAGCTTATCAATTTCTACAAATAAATCAGCTGAGATTCCGATAGGATTGCAATGAACCTGTGTATCAGTTTGAGAAATATAGACATCTTCAAATTCATGAACATGAAATATTTTTCTACTTTAGATTTTATTTAATTTCTTTTTGTTTTGTAGTTTTCATAGCGTATGTTTCATACCTAAGCAAATTCAAATCAAAACCACAATGAGAAGCTACTTCACACCCACTAAGAGGGCCAAAACCAAAAATCACACAAACAAGTGTTGGTGATAAGGGAAGGAAATTGGAACCCTTGTATATTGCTGGTAGGAATGTAAAAAGGTTCAAATGCTTTAAAAATCATTCTGGTAGTTCCTCAAACGGTTAAACATGAAGTTATCACTTGTGCCAGCAAGTCTACGCCTAGGTATAGACACGAGTGAATTGAAAACTTGTGTCCACAAAGAAAACTGTACATAAACGTGTATAGAATCATTATGCACAATATCTGAAAGATGGAAACAAACTATATGCCCATTAACTGATAAATGGATGGATACAATGTGGTCTACCCATAAAAGGAATATTATGCAGCCATAAAAGGAAATGAAATACGGTACAACTTTAACATTCATTTTGAAAACACACTAAGAAGCCAGTTACAAAAGTTCCCTTGTTATGAGATTCCATTCATAGAAAGTATTCAGAACAGGGAAATCTGTAGAAAGAGAAAGCAGATTTATGGTTTTCTAGAGGTGGAGGGAGATTGGAGTGTGGGGACCTGATAGCTAAAGCATAGACTGGGTCTCTCTGAGATGGCGGAAGGGTTCTAAAGTTGACTTGATGGTGGTTCCTCAGGCCTGTGAACATATTATAAGGCACCAAATTGTATGTTTTGTCCTTATTTTTAAATATTTTATAAAATACTGCATTTTATTGAATTTTCATACATGCATATGATGTATTTTGATCATATCCAGCCTTTCTAATACCCTTCCTTACATCCTCCATTGAATCGTATATTTTAATTGAGTGAAATCCATTATAAAGGAATTACAGCTTAATAAAACTGCTAAATTTTTAAAAATTAGGTATTTGTTCCTAGCTAAATTTTTAAAAATTAGGTACTTGTTCCTGGCTGAATTTTTAAAAATTAGGTACTTGTTCCTGGCTGAAATGTGAACATAACGACTGGGGACTGAACGGCCATATGAACCACAAGGTAGACCCATGATAGGAGGCCAAGAGGATAGAGGAGGTCAAGAGCCTTATCACTTTAGAACATCACAACAGCTCCTGACTCTACTATTTTATTACATGAGCAGGAAATAATCATCTATCTTATTTTTTTAATAATATATAGTTGAGTTCTGATGTTGTCTTCTCGTATGACATTGGATAATCCCTGAAGATCCCAGGAGGAAAAGAGCAATAGGATAGATCTGGAGATGGAGCCCAAATAACCACAGTGGTCATTAATACCATTCCCCAAATGCATCTGGCTCTTTACACTTTAGGTATTTGCTAGGATGGCACTTCTTGCTACTTTGTGATTGGGTGGACAATGTGACCAGTCTTAGCCAATGAGTTATAAATGGAAATACATGTGTCAGCGCTGGGTTAAATATTTAAATGCTAGTGTGGGAGGCCCCAGAGCTAACTCTCCTTCTGGCCCGCATTGGCAAACAACACTCCATCGATCCAGATCCTGGAGTAAAGAAGTGCAGCAGACTCCCAGACTGTGAGCGATAGATAGTTTGTCTCAAGAAGAATTAAAATTTATGTTTTAAGCCACTGAAATTTTAGAATTTTTTGTTACCACAGCATAACATAGGTTTTACTGATTGATATGATTACCTGCAGCAAGTTAAAATGAACTTTAAACATTTTGTGCTCTGTAGTATGCCGGTGGTGACTTTAATATGAAAATAACACTTCCTCTTGAATTTTTTCATATATTAAGCCTTCAAGAAGATATTGCTTGTTTATGCTGTGGTTTTTACATATCCCCTGAGAACATCCTTGGTGAATGCATAACCCAATTTAAGAAGTTTTTCTTTTTTTTTCAATCTAGGGGCTGAACTCTAGATCCTGAATCCCACGTGAATCTATACAAGGACTTTGAAAAATGATTCAAATGTATTTGAAATTGTTTTAATTAGCACTATTTGGTACTCATATGAAAGGCCTTCCATCTCACTAGGAATCTACTCTGTTATGAATGAGGACATTGAACATCCATCAAGAACAATGGTAAAGGGCATGGACAATGCTGTAGTTTGGATCTCCACGATCCTCAAGGTCCAAGCCTCTTCCCGTTCTCTCTTTCATGTCCCAGCCTCTAGTTGAGCAGTTTTGCTTCTCTACTTGCTACCCACCCTGCTGTGCTGCCTCACCACAGGCTCAAAAGCAACAGGGCCTGTCAATCATGGATGAACATCTCTGTGAACCTTAATTAACCTTTATGCCTGTAAATTGATTCTCTGGCATTTGTTATAGTATTGAGAAGCTAACTAATGCATACAACCTTTACAGTCAGGCACGAATGCAAATCTTCACTTTGCTAGAATTCAGATCTCTTTTTAAGTCTCAACTTCCTCACCTGCAAGCTGAAATTAATAGTAGCACATATTTCAGAAGGCGAATGTAAAAATCAAAGGCAACAGTGAGCTGATAAGCACCCCACACAGAGCTTGTGACATCATCAGGTGCAGTGTAGCACGTGTTAGTCACTTTCTTAATAATCTGATCTTGCATTAAAACTACTGGATTGGCTCCAGCAGGTAGTAATAAAATTCAGTGGTAATTTTAAAAAACGCGGTTGTGAGCATGTGGCAAATAGACACCCTCATAATCAACCAGTTAGAAGATATACTGACTCCTACTTTCTGGAATATAAACTGAAAATGAGCACACCTTTGTGATCCATTCTAATTCCATTAGAAATCCTAAGGAAATAGGAAAAAATATGCAGAGTTCAGTAGATAAGCAATATAAACGTCTATGCTTAGGAAATGCGTTAAATCTATTCTGATGAATCTTGTTGAGTGCATAGCACAAGTTTTAAAACTTTTTTTATTAGAATTCACTTAAATGTATATTATATTATGTATATTATATTATTTATATATATTATATATATATGGGGTTGTGATATAATAATATAGAATATAATAATAGATATATAATAGGTACATAATAATAAGTATATATCTCTATCTCTAGCTGTATATATACATAGAGATAGAGATATATATTTAACTACATACAATCTTTACAAAATTTTTTAACCTCACTAATATAATATAGTCTACTAGTTTTCTATTTTATGTAATGTTATTCTTTACTGTTTTACTTATTTTTAAATATTGAGTTGACTCACTAATTTCATTTTCTAATCCAATGATGGATCTCAGGCTACATTTTGAAAAACACTGTCCTGTGCAATTTTTATAAACGACGATTTTGAATAAATATTCACCAAGTGGAGATGTATCCAAAATATACAGTGGTTTCTTGGTTCATAAACTTCATTCTTTCCACGATTCTGGTTACAGAATTCGTTCCCTGATTCTGCTTGCAATTTGATAACAATATATAAAAAGTATATCCCAAAACAGAGTGAGTCATATAATCCCATAGAGTCTGTGTGTGTTTATGTGTATCTCGTCTCAACAGAAAAACAAACTGAAATATACACAGCAAAATGAAAAACAAAACAACAGTCACTAGAATAGTGAGAATATCAATTTAAAGAGTTTTTTGTTGTACTGGAGATTGAACCTGAGGCATCTGCCCTGAAATTCAGCTCCTGCCCTTTTCCGATTAAATATTTTAAAAATTATTTTGAGATAGGTTCTCACTAAGTCACCAAGTTGCTCAGGCTAGGCTTGAACTTTTGCTCTTCCTGCCTCAACCTCCCAGAGTGCTGGGATTATGGGATTACTCACCATGCCTGGCTAATTTGATCTCCATTTGTCTCTACTTTCCAGCTCTTCTATAAGAGGCATATATTGCTCAATATTTTTAAAAAATGAAAACAAATTCATTCCACAGGAAAATCCAGAGTAAGGGCAGAGAGGCTTCGCTGGAACTAAACAATGTGATTCTTTGGACTCCTAGCAAAAACCTGAGAAACACATGAACTTCTTTCCTCCTTCCTTCCCTTCCTCTCTCCTTTCTTCCCTCCTTCCTTCCTCACTCCCTCCTCCTGTTTTTCCTTCCCTTCCTTCCTCTCTCCTGTTCATCCTTCAAGCCCCCTCTCCTTTTGCTGCCTCTCTCCCTCCTTATCTCTCTTCTTTCCATCGCCCTTTCTAACAAACACGAGCAGAGCATTACTCCAGGCTTGGGAAGATGACAGCTGGCATCCCTGATATGATGAGGACCAAGCAGGGCACAGGAACCCTGATCCAACCCAGGAGCCCGGGCTCTGTGGGGTTCGGCCTTGGTGGTAAAGAACTGGTTCAGTTTTTAAAGCCAAGCACCTCAAGAGGTCTCCTGGGCCAAATTCATCTTGTGACTTCATCTGAGCCTCACTATTGGATTGAGTTCTGATAGAAAAGCTAAGTGACAGATTCAAGCTGTTACAGGGTCACCATTTTGCTGGTCCTCATCAGTTTCTCTGAGAAGATGTCACCCTCATTCTTCCTTCTGCTGCCTTGACCACTTCTCTCTGCAGTTTGTCCTGAGCCCCAGGCTCAGAGTCCAAGACATCCTCCTCCAGAGCAAAGTTCGAGAATCTTCCGGGCATCACAGTCCTGTGGAGCTCACATTCTAGAGAGGAGCAGAGTCAATATAAACATGGATAAGCAGATGCTTTGGGTTGTAAATCTGTGCGGATAATAAAAGGGGGCACTGTGATAGAGAGAGCAGGGTGGATGCCTTAGTGCTTAGGTGGTCAGTACGGGATTTTGGGCAAAGGTAGCATTTTGTGTGGAAACCTGGATGCAGAAAACAAGCCAACCCCAATCAAGAACAATTTGCCAAAGGACCTGCAGATACAAAAGCCTTATAGAAGGAAGAGCTTGGTTTGTTCTGAACCAAGAGGTAAATGCACATCTGGAACACGAACGAGTCTATATGCAGGGGCACAAGATGGCAGCCAGATGGCCTGGGCCACATCACGTAATCCTGGGCGGCCTTGCTCAGGGATTTGCGACTTTGTCCTAAATCCAGATATCTCTCACGTGGTGAGGATCAATGCAGCTACCACACACCACACTCCCCCTAGCGTGTGCACAAAATAGGTCACAAGAAACTGATACCTGTTAATAATGTCACCTAGATGGGGGCTGCCGGCAGGTTTCTGTAAAGGAATAGCAACCCGGTGCCTAGGAGACAGCCCAGTAAACAGGGAGCCTACACACTAAGCACTGATGTTCTAATGAAAATTCCCAAATTGCATAAAGTAATTCCCGAGTGAGTGCCCTGCTAATGAATAGGCCTTACACTCTCAAACCCATGTCAAGGCAAAATCTGTCTATACCATTACTTATGGCTGCTGTTTTCCATAGCCATAAATTATGAGCCCAGACTTCAATCCCGGGCAGCTGTTTATTTCTTTTCTTCACTGCCTTTACCACCCACTTCTCCCCTTGAACACCCCCACCAAAGTCAATAGAGATGGTGGCTTTGAAACCTGGCCTTCCTGGGCACAACCCGCCCGCTGCCGAGTGATGTGCAGGCCGTGGGAACCCGTCCCAGAACCAGTGAACACGAGCCTCATCCTGGGCAGGTGGTCTCCTGGGCCAGGTCTGCAGAGGCTGTCTGAGAGGCTGGGTAGGCAGGGCTGGTGAGCTGGTGTGGTTGGCAAAATGTGTCCCTTCTCGTCTGAGGAACGGTCACTGTTTGGATTTAAAAACATGGCCCATCACAGGCCCAGCCACATGCCTGTGGCTTCTGACTACATGTGAAAGAAGGCGAGAGGGATTTGAAAGCAGAACTTTTGTCCCCATCCCTTAAAGGCTCCACATGCCCTTCAAACTGAAAAACATTGAATCTTCACTTTCTAAGTTCCCTAGACAAATTTCTATTACTGACAAAAATAAGAACAAGCACAAAAATGATAACTTTCATTTCTCTTTATGGGTTTTTATGTTCTACACGCCTGTCCCCAAACAGGGGTTGTCTATCAGATCCTTCCAGCATTTCTAAAGTGATTATGCCTACTATCCTCATTAATATTAAATAGCTTTATAAATACTACTACATACTAAATAATAATCAAATAATTATTATTAGCCCAGAGGGACCGAGAACTTGCTCCAAGGTCATAAGGTGTCTTAGTTTCCTCGTTGCTGAGACATATAGCCAACACCTGCAATTTAAAGGAAGAGAGGTTTATTTTGGCTCACAATTTCAGCTATCTCAATCCGTATTTAGCAGGCTCAAAAGCAGAAACAGTGCAGGAAAGGGCCTGCTGCAGAGGAAAAGTTACTTATGTCATGGTGGCCAGCAAGCAGAGAGAGAAGGGAGCACTGGGGAAAGGATATACCTTCCCAGGTCACACACACAGTGACTTACCTCCAGGCCCCACCACCTAACAGCAAGCTGGCTATAGGATGCCCAGAATCCAATAAACTTCCCAAAGCTCCAGCTCTGAACACACGAAGCCCATGGAGATCATTTAGATCTGAATGGAGACACACAGCTAACATCTGGCTGGACCAGGATTCCATCCAGGTCTATGAAAATTCAAAGCTCCAGTTGTCCTGGCAAGTATGAATGCTCTTAGCTTGGAAAGATGGGGACTGAGGGCATTAAAATGGGCTTCAGGGACTCCATCCCCTTCATACGGGCCAGGGCCTGGCCTAAGGTTTTTGGCCCTAACCTCTAGAACTGGGGAGGTGGCAGGGCTGGGAGGGAAGGGGGGGAGGGGAAGGATCACACAGCCTGACGCTCACACCCCTCCACCAACAGCCAATCAATACAGGCTTACATTTTATGAGACAAGGAGTTAACTTGTTCAATTACGGGAGAGACAGCTCTATTCTTTCGTAACAAGTAATCTGAGTAGGGAAATCGATCCTGAGAGGCCCCATGCGCGCTGGCTAATTTTATATTATCCTCAGCCAATGGGCAAGTGCAGAGTAATGGAGTTGTTGTTACAGTTCATGATGGGGGGTGGGGATCAATAGCGGGACAATCTGAGCTCAGCCTCACAGCTGTGGCAGGGAGCCGGTGGTGGGGGGCACCGGATGGGGGAGCACCCTTCCTTATTTATAGTCCTGGCCCAAACACACTGGCTCCCGCCACAGCCCCCAAGACAGACACAGCACTCAGGCTGAGACCCTGGGACTCCCCCTGCCCAAGCCCATGGCCCCCGACAGCCAGACAGCCACAGTTGGATGGAACCAGGGAAAGGCAAAGCCCTATCGTCATCGTCACAAGGGGGCCTTGTGATCGCACATTCTCCCTGCTGTCCTTCACGAGCGACTTTTGGACAGGGCCCAGGTTTGGGCTGGCAGCAAATCATCCTTGGCATCTTGATGGCCCGAACACTAATTCTTGTTTTTCTTCCTAAACACAGGGCTGGGAGACAGACAGACTGCCACTGTCCTCTGTGTGCTCAGGAACCAAGAGATGCCTTCCTGGCCACCCCCGGGCTCCTGGCTGAAACTTCATATTCCTGGGGCAGTGGTCCCAGTTCGAGGCTCAACCCCCACATGTGGGTTGTTTCGAGTTCCTCTCCATAACAGAAGGAACATGTGCTGAGCCAGCATTTGCTAATCCCGTCTTGTTTGTACCTCTGCCAGCATTTTGGAGGAGGCTGTACTTGCTAGGTGAATGGCCGGTGCTGTGGCAGCCTCCTTGTCTGGGTGATCAGGTTTATCACAGACTGTTGACCTTACTTATGATATATATTGGGGGGGTTGCCGGGGATCAAACTCAGGGCCTCGCACTTGCTAGGCAAGCACTCTACTACTGAGCTAAATCCCCAGCCCCACTTATAATATTCTTTAGTAGCTATTATCATGAACCATGTAGTGTGAATTTCATTGTTTTCTTCAACCCTCCTGGTATAATTATGCTGTTATTATTCCAGACTACAGGCGAGTAGACTGAGGCTCAGAGAGAAAAAGCAATATACTCAGGACACATAGGTCATAAAGGTCACAGCCAGGATTTGAACTTGTCCTCCCTGGTGTGTCTCCTACACTTAAAAGTGAACTCGGGAGGGGAGGAACCATACTGTTTTGTTGAAAGTCTCTAACTCATGACTAGCTTGTAGCCAAGGATAACCATAGGACAATGGTTTTTAAAATATTAAATCAGCCTGTTTTTACATGCTCCCACCCTCTTGAAATAATCTTCCTGTAGTCACCCTGCCATTATGACCGCAGAAAGGATGTTCTCAGACAGGGCACAGATATGAGGAAGGAGGGAGGCTGACGCACAGGACAGAAAGGAACAGTGGCCCTCCCCACCTGGAGAATGTGAGAGGCAGAAAGAAAACAGGTCAGGATGCTCATGCCACGTGTGTCAAGAGCTAACTGCACCAGATACTTTGTGTACTAATTAAATACATGTAAATTTATTTATACACGTTAATTAGTGTGCATGGAAGTTCTACACATTTTATACATATTAATTTAGTTCTTACAAACTCTAGAGTGTTCTAATTGCTATCCTATTTTACATATGAGAAAACTGAACCAATAAAAGGCTAAGTATATTCCTGGATTTGAAGCCAGGTCCACTAATTCCAGTGCTGCTTTCCACAGTGCTATTCTGGACTGGAAGACCATAGAATATGTCTGGATTCCTCCCTCTGGACCAAAATCCCGGGGACGAGGGTGTTGGGTTGAGGAGAGAGATGAAATTGAGAGGGCTGGCGAATCCATTTGGAAGCTTGTGATCATAGGGTGGTTCTGAACATGGTGGGATGGTTGTTAGCAGGAGAGGGGCTTGTGTTAGCAAGCTGAAGCCGCGAGTCTTCCATCCCCTCTTGTAAGGGTCCAGAATCTCTAATGGGGGCATGGAACTTGGCCAATGTCTATTGTTAGGGTCTGAATTGTGTCCCCACGAAATTCATATGTCAAAGTCCTACTCCCATAAATCTTGGAATGTGATTGTATCTGGAGACAGTATCTTTAAAGAAGTGATTAAAGAGAGGTAATATGGGTGAGCTCTAATTCTATAGGACTACTGTCCATATTAAAAGCGATTAGGACACAGATACTCAGACAGAGCGTGGATCGTGTGGACACACAGAGAAAAGACAACCACCGGCAGGCTGAAGAGAAAGGCCTTGGGAGAAACCAAAGCAGCCAACGTGCTCATCTCAGACTTGCAGCCTCCAGGTGGAGGAAATACACTTCTCTTGTCAAAGCCTGACACCCCTTGCAGGTGGACATGAGTAAGGAGCAAGCATGCCTCCCCAGGAGGCCTCACATTGAACCGCCTACGTCTGGAGCAAGAGGTAGAGGTGGCTGAGACTTGGGGTTTCACAGCATGAGCAGCCGCCAAGGTTGGCTGGTTGGAGAGGAAGGGACAACTCTGGACCCTTCTGAAGAGTCCTGTGGACACTAAGGGAGGGAAAAGGCAGTTTCCTCAGGGGCAGGGGGTGGCATGCAGCAGGTGGACGGCTATAAGTGGGTGGCAGTACTTTAAATAACGCCCCACGTGGGATAGCTGACACCTGTGTTCTAGACCGAAGGTCAGCAAACAGTGGTCCACGGGCCAAATTGAGCCTGCCTGATTTTGTAAATAAAGTTTTATTGGAACACAAACACGCCCATTTATTTGCATTTCATCTATGTCCGCTTTCACACGAGAATATTGACTTTGAGTAGTTGCTACAGTAACTGAGACTATAGGGCTCCAAAACCTGAAATATTGACTGCTGGGTCCTTTGTGGCAAATGTAGGCTGACCCCTGGGCTAGAAAGAATGTTTCTGTTAATGGTGATGACTGAATTTTCTTGGAGAGAGGGAATATGATGCAGGCGATTTCATTTATTTATTTATTCAGTCAACAACATTTTGCCAAGGGACCCCATGTGCCACGAGCTGTGTTGAGAACTAAGGATTTATCAATGAACAGAGGAGTCACTGTTCCTTCACCAAGGCACTTACAGTGTAGCAGGGACATAGACACTCCACAAATAATTACACAAGTGCGCCATGTTAACCTGGGATAAATTCTACGCTGGACAATTCGGGAGTTCTAGAGAATATCTGCAGGCTCCCCAAGAAGCAGACCCTGAGCTCGGGCTTCCAAGGTAAACACTCTGTGGGGGAGACACAGAGTGTGCTTCTTGTGGGAAGCATCAACAGAGAGTGAGGCAGCCAAGGGAAAGTCCCCAAAGAGTGTTTAACTCCACAGCTGGTCTCGTGGCCTTCTGAGGATGGCGGCACCACGGAGAACGTGCCACAGTTATCCAACCCAAAAGCAAGAAATCTGGGGAGTCAACTTCCCATCTGTCACTGGTCGAGAGCCGCTTTCTCACCCTGATCTGGAGGAATCTCTTGGACAGAGACTCACAGGTGATATCTAAGCAGCCATCCCAATGCAGGGGGGATGAGGGAATTTGGGGACAAGGGTGACATCTGGGCTGCCCTGAGGTCCAAATGAAGGACAGACGTGAACCAGTTGAAGGGCACCTTGGGAAAGAAGCCTGCACCCTCCGAGGTACAAGGTGCCACTTCTGTAGGAGTCCGAGTATCCCCGGGTTCAGCTCAAGTACCTGACTGGGAAAGTGTGATCAGTTGTCTGGTCAGAGGGGACAGAGGTGTCCTAGCCATTATTCGGCTCCCAGGGCCTGCGTCTGTGTCTAGCACACAGTAGGACCATAGTGGATGGAAGGTAAACTCCTCCCACCCCAGTATCTGTGGGATACCAACAACTCAGGAATACCCCCCTTTTGTCTAGCGCTTACTGCAGCCTGAGGTCTTGCCTACACAGAGAACAGAGTGGAGGGCGGAGCTGGGGCGCAAGAAGGTCTTGGAAACAGAGGACGTGATCTAGGTATTGGCTTCTGTGTGACCACTGACTGTCTCTGTGTGCTAGGGCAGCCGTTCTCAAAGTGAGGTCAAGGAACCCCTGGGGGTTCCTACATTTTTCACACTACTTCAAAAAGGTATTTGCCTTTTATACTGTCCTCTTATGATTATACAGACAAGTTTCCCAGAGGCTAAGTGATGTGAGATGTCACAACAGATTGATGCAGGAGGAAATGAGAATCCAGCTGTCAGCTGTTAAGCCAGACATCAGAAAGATGGGCAAAGATGTAAAATGAGGCCACGCACCTCACTAATTGTGCTTATCCATGTAAATATGTAGTGGCTTCATTATTATAATTTTAAATAAATTAGTACTTTTTATTTTTAGTTTCTAACAAGGGTAATATTAGTAGCTATAACTTACTTAAACTAAGGTTTTCTCATTAACAACCATTTTTAGAGGAGCTGATCCCCAGCATCACAAAAAGTAACAGTGTCCTAAGACCAGAAAGTCTGAGAACAGCCATGTTCAGGAATCCTACGCCACAGGAATCCTAGTGAGGCAGAATCACACCTGCTGTGGAAAGTAAGACATTTGGGTGACCCCTGCCAGCAGCCCTGCAAATGGGATGCTCCTGTAAGAGTCAGGCCCTGACTAATGGATGTTTCTAGCTCAGCCTTTAGATGAGATGATATTTAGACAGGAAAAGCATTTTTCCTTCTCTCACACAGTCACTCAACACAACAGTTTCAACACCAGGCATGTGTGTGGTTTTCCTCGCACACCATGCCCTTAGTCTTCCTGCGGAGGCCAGCTGGGTATTCCACGCACTAATTCTGACACTAGCCACCCGGAGAAAGAGTTGAATTCCACAGATTAAAGTCTCAGTCCCAAAAGACTCTCCCCAGTTTAGATGTCAATCGCAAGTCCCAGTTGTGATCTATGCTTCTGACTGCCTGGCTATAAACTAGGGCTTGCCATGCCCCCTTAGGTTTGACTATGTGCTAGAGGGGCTCACAGAAATCAGGGGAATACTTTACCTCTATTTATCCATTTATAATAAAGAATTCACAAAGAGAACAGATGAACAACTAAGTAGAAGAGAGGGGTCCGGTGGGGCAGGTGGGAAGGGGCAGGGCCTCTGGACTTCTGGAAACCAGCCCTTCTGAGGTTTTATGGACCTTCCTCAGGTAGGCACACCTGATTAAATGGTGACCCACTCAACCTGCAGCCACTTTCCCTTCCTCAGTGGTTAGGGTGGGTGGGGCTGAAAGTCCCAAACTTCAAGTTTCTGTTATCTATCCGGTGACAGCTCCTATCCTGGAGCCACCAGTCAATTCAGTATTAGCACGCAAAAGACACTCATATCTCTCTGGAGATTCCAAGGGTCGTAGGAGCTGTGCCAGGGAAAGGGAAGAAGACCAAATATGTGTGTGTGTATCTTACTATGAATCACAGTATCACTGGATCTGATGATCCCACCCAAGCATAGAACAGAGAGGTGATCTCACAGTGGAAGCCGTATTCTTATCAAAGATCAGCAAAGACCACAAGGCTGCAGTGCACGCTCAGTTCTAGTGGTGGCTCCTCCTTAGACTAGGATTGTGGCAGGATTCAGCCATGTCCTGGCAGGTGCCTGGTGGCCATGCTCTGAGGCCATATCTAAATCTCAGGCAACTGCCAGGCTGCCTGGCAACACCGTGTGACCTTGGCAACTTGCTTGGCCTCTCTAGGCCTTGATGGAAATAATAAAGGCAATCATCTCACAGCGTCAGTGTAAAGGCTGTAAAGATGAAAGGAAACAACACACAGCAAGTGCTCAGCGCCTGACACGTGACAACAGCACGGTACCGGTTAGTGGGCTTGCTGATGTTGAAGGACACTGTGATGATTATTGTTATCATCCAGATGATTTCCTGCCACTACCTTGCTGCTTCACCGTGGAATCATTGATGAGGACCTCCGGGGCCCTGACACCTTGTCCCTCATCTTAGTGCTTCATGTGGAACTCTAAATGGTGCATTCTGATAATTCCTCTACCCTTATCTTGGGTCAAGCTGGCTTCTGTTGCCTACAGCTGAGAATGGGGCCGACCCAGTGAGAAGGCCAGACTGCATGTGTTTGCCTATATATTATGCATAATATTTACATTATGCTCTTACAGTGACTCACATTTTTACTTAAGTAAATTTGTATTAAAGGACTTGATTTACCAGCTCTTATTTTTTTCCCTGACTCACATGTAAGGTGATTCACAGTTATTCTATAAAAATTCTCTGTCTCCACATGCCTTACAATCCTTCCCCACACCGTGATTTCTACAACTGGGGAAACTCTGCACTGATGTGCTTGGCTCGCTAAGTAGGGAGAATGAATAGAGTAAGCGAATGTCATGGTTTTGTTCCTGAGCCCTTCATTTCTTCATCAGGAATACTTGTAGCTTTTCCATGGGTGTTTGGCCAGTGAAATAAAACAGTCCATGCAAAGCTCTTGTCCTGAATCCTGATACCTTTGGATGTGAGGGCGATCTGGGTGTGACATCTGTCGCCCCATTGATCCCCAGGGTTGATTCGGCTGATCTGAATCCTGATACCCACTAGGGCAGGGATAGGAGTTTCTGTCCTCCTGCTCCAAAGTCTGATGATTTTCCAGGTGACTGCTGCCTAAATCTCATCCCTCACATCAAGGATCGAGCCTCAAATTTATGAAAAAGAGAAAGGCCAAGTGATCCAGGGAGGAGGAGCCAAGGAAGAGGATGGAGGGTAAAGAAGAATAGAAGGAGGGAAGGAAAAGAAGGAGGAAGGTAGAGGAGTGGGAAGAGGAAGAAGAGGAGAAGGTGAGGGAAGAAGAAAAAGTCAGAAGTGAGGAAAGAAGGAAAAGAAGAGGAGGTAAGGGAATAGAGAGAGAGAAGAGGGAAGGAAAGCAGAAAAAAGGAAGAGAGGAGGAGGAAGAGGACAGAAGAGGTGGAAGATAAAAGAGAAGGAAGCAGGGGGAAGAGGAGAAGAGGAGGGAGGAACCCAGCAAAGGCGTGAAGGGCTTGGTCTCAGCCTGGGGCTTCCAGCACCCCCAGCTCCCCCTCCTTCCTTTCTTTACCCAGCATCTACTCAGACCTTGGCTTCCTTTCCAGAGATGCCCAACAGTTCACATTTAATTACTTCATAAAATCCTGGAAAGTAGAAGAGGAAGAGTTAAATGTTCTCCTAAAAGGAGGAAGCTGCAGCTAATCCCAATTAGGAGGAAGTCCCAGGCTATTGAAACGCTACGATCCAATTACATCAGGTAAAATGAATTACTCCTTTAATGCTGACTTATTATGAAGACACCTTCTTATTGCTCTCATTAATAATCTTTAGACATCATTTTAGTGCATATTGGCTGCAATAACATTTCTATTAGCATCATGGTGGAGCAGGGCTGACAATTAAAATAAAAAATAAATCAACCCAAGGAGCGAACAAACGTAATTATAGTTCAGAAAGAGCTTTTATGTGTATTTGATTAGTCAATGGAACAGAGCCTTCCTTCTTGCCTTGAACTTGTGTAGCTTGATCTGTGCAAACTCCTGGAGCTGGGGAGAAAATAAAGGGTCTGAGGTAGGTGCGGTAGGGGGATGTGAACCAGGTACATTTTCAAATCCCAGGCCCCGGCTTGCCACGAGCCCCCAGGTATGCTTCTTCCCCTCTTTGGGTCTCAGTTTCCCCATTTCTGAAATTGGAATTTTTGAACTTGTGTAATTTAAGGACTATCTGTATTGTAGGCTGGGACACTCTACAAAACCGTCCTGCCCAGGAAGACTGGAGACACTCGCATTGACCCTGATGGCAGCAGCCTAAGACAGGAGGACAAACGTCTGTTGTCTGTTCCTGCCTGGGCAGCATTTCTTACCTGGGGGAGGCTGCACAGGATCGTTTCTATTCTCACACCTGGGGGCGGGCTGTACTCCTGGCATCCAGTGAGTAGTGGACAGAAACACCCTACACACGACAGCCCCCCAGAGACAGAAGAGAAGCGTCCCTCATACCCGACGAGGTACTCATTTTTCTTTCTTCCATGACTTCCCCAAACACCTTACAGCCAGCACGGCTACATCAGATACCCCACAGCTGCTCCAGGGAACATGCTTTGTCTGCAGCAAGGTTTGATCACGGGTCCATCAAGGACGACTCCACCCCACAGCCTCTCTGTACGACTCTGCCCCTCTGTGGCCATCCTCAATTATGTCTCGAGGAGCCTCTTCCTTATCCAGACTAAATGGAAGCCTGCTACTGCACATGCACGAGCTTGCCTTTTCCCTCTGCGTAGGCCACCTTCTCAGGTCAGTCTGTGCACTGTTCCCCCTTGTGCTACCGTATAAGTCTTAACAAACCTTCTTTTGGATTATGTATTTATGTGTAGTCATGCTATCTTGAGGGGAGCAGGCTAAGCTGGGGACACTAAAATCTGATAATATTGAAGTCTGCTGGCACAGAAAGTGGCTGGAAGTTGGGGCTGGTAACGCTGAGGGAGGCCAGTGGTCAATGATGGAGAGTGAGAAGGAGTGCCGGAAGCCACCATCTTCAGTTGGCAGAGGAGTTCCTGAGGCCTATCAGTAGCTGCTGTCTCTAGCTGCCAAGAGACAGGCGAAGGGCCACAAACACTGAGAGCTGACAGCCACCAGCATTCAAAGGTCAGGGTCACTAACACTAAGAGGGCTGCACTTCGCCTCTTCATGATTTCCACCTGCATTGAGTAAAACAGCCCTCGGTGGACTGCTAACACCACCACCCAGGTCTGTGGCTCAGAAGTCTGGATACAGCTTAGCTGGGTTCTGTGCTCAGGGTGTCCCCGGCTGAAACGTGGTCACGCCATGGCTGTGGTCTCATCCCACGTGGGTTGTTCTTCCAAACTCACACAGTCGTTGCCAGAAGTCAGGCCCGAGACTGAAGTTTGTGTTTCCTTTTCGGTTGTCAGCCAAAGGTCGCTTTCAGTTCCGAGAGGTCGGCAGGTTACAGCCACCCGGTGCCCCGCGAGCAGTTCATAGTGGGCCGTTTGCTTTCATGCAGGGCTGTTGCTGCTTCCTGCCTCTTTCAGGGAGCTGCCCGGTTAGGCTAGGCCCAGCCAGCATAATCTTACTTTTTAACTCCAAGCTGGCTGATTAGGGACCTTCATTACATTCTGCAATCTTTCTATCTTTGCCGCATTGCATTACTGGGAAGCAAATCACACATACCACTTGTACTCAAGGGAGATAACTCAAGGGGTCATCTAGTGGCTAGAGGGCCTGAAGCCACTTGCGAGTTTTGCTTATTGCAAAGTATAAAATCATTTTGTTCTCATTATGTCATACTTTCACCTTTTTCTATTAAGAAATTACATAAGAATCCATTGAAAATAACAAGTCTAGATCAAGCCTAGTATTTTCCAAATGAAAAAAAGCAAAAAAGCAAGACTCAGAAGAAAGGACTTGTCCAGAGTTAAATCAGCAATGGCCATGCTGATGTAAAAGTCTGTATCTCTGTCATCAAGCCAAAGGCCATCTGGAATTAAATAGAGTGGACCCAATAAAGCTGCTCATTCTGAACACGTGGTTCCTGCAAGGTTCTTGGAAGCCCCGTCTAGTGTATTCATCTTTGTGACACACACAAAATACTGCTCGTCTTGCTGGGTTATAATGGTACCTGAATTCCCCTTGTGATATTATGACAGTCCTCATTGACACTAGTCTCTGTTGAAATGCAACTGGTCTTGCAAAAGCAAGCCACTGTGTAGACTATCACCTCTTGGTGTGAATGCGATCTTATCTGATGACATTGGAAATCAGGGTCCTTTGGGGCTGGACTATAGGGAAGTGGATTGTAGTGGGAACGAGATACACCTGGGAGTGCTGTGGTCAGAGCATTGGAAAGAGACTGTTGTGAAGGGGGACAGGGCAAGGCCTCAAGGAGGGGGAAGGTAACACCAAAGGCCTCTTCCTGGCTGGGGATACAGTACTCACCACCCCTAGGGCCATCCCTGAAACCCCCAGAAACTGAGACTCAGCCACCCAGAAGTGAGTGAACTAAACTTGAAATACTGCACAAAGCGTCTTTCTTTTGCAAGAGTAGAAGGCCAAGTGGCCAGAATATGCAACGCTCCATTTGGGGGTTTTGATGAAGATTTAGAGACCAGCAGTGAATTCTGCTGGGATCTGGTCCTAGAGGAAGCACTTAGACATACTGGCAATAGTTCCCCAGAATAACAGGTTGAATCAGGCTTTTTAATATTACTATCAGCAGAGGAGAAGCCAAGACTCAGGGGCAATGGCCTATTTACCCCCTACATGAAAAGAACATTGATGTCAGAATTAGAGCAAGAAATGGAAGTCTCAACAAATGACAAATCCTTACTGTGTCGCTAGAAAAACACAAAACACTTTTTGGTGTCTGTAATCAGCTCTTTCTTAGTCATGGAAATATTTTGAACTACTTATAGACGTACAAGAAAGTTACAAAAATAGTAGAAAGAGAGGGAACCCTTTTGTCCTTTACTTTCGTATTAACTTCTTACAGCCGTATGGCAATTGTCAGGCAGGGTCGCATTGCTCTTTGAAGTTTGCTTTTGATACTGGTAAAGTCCATCTTCCCCTCTTCTGCTGAGCTTCACAACATTTCTTGTCCAATCCTAAATGTCATGAGACCCTTCCTGCCCTGAAGACCACAAGGCTAACCTCAGGTTGTAACCCTATAAAAAATAGAGCCCATAATCCCAGCTACTTGGGAGGCTGAGGCCTGAGTATAGTAAATTCCAGGCCAGACTAGACAACTTACTGAGACACTGTATCAGAAGGTAAGAGGCTAAGGATGTAGCTTAGTGGTAGAGCACTTGCCCAGCGTATGTGTGGCTCTGAGTCCAATCTCCAGTACTGTGAAAGAAAGAGAGAAAAAGAGACATCAAGAAGGAAGAGAGGGAGGAAGAAAGGCATGGAGGAAGGAAAAGAGGAAGGCAATCTGATGTGTTATGGAACTAGGGGGGGTCTATGCCTTCTGACTGGTTAGCTCTCCTCTTCTTTCTCCTTATACTTCAGTCCTTTTAAACAGAATCTTGTTTTAAAAATGTAAATATTCCAACTGTACTGTCTTTTCTCCCCACTGTAGAGTTTACTGATTGCCCACTCATGAGGCCACATACTTTTTGTGTTAACTCCCAACCTCTTTATTGATTGCCTGTTTGCCTCTAAAACAATTACTCCCAAACTGAGCAGCTGCAGACTACGGCCCGTGTCATCTCACAGAGCTCCGAAGAGTCAGGAATCCAGCAGCGGCCTAGCCAGGCAGCCCGACTCAGTTGCTTCCAAAGTTGAGTCTGAGCTGGCGGAAAAGGTGTTTTTACTTGAAAGCTTGACTGAGCTCGAGAACACGCTTCCAAACTCACGTCCTTGGTTCTTAGTGAGGGACTTTTTCGTGGAAGCATCTCCTTAAAATAAGACTGCTGTTATTCTTCTGACAAAGGACTAACATCTCGAATATATAAAGAACTCAAAAAAATCAGACCCCCCAAATTTAAAGACCCTCTCCAAAAGTGGCCAACTGAGATGAATAGACACTTCTCAGATGAAGAAGTAGAAACAGCAGATAGACATATGAAAAAATGTTCAACATCACTGGTCATTTGAGAGATGCAAATTAAAACAACCCTGAGATTCCACCTCACTCCAAAAGAATGGCTATTATCAACAAATCGGCCAATAACAAATGCTGGAGGGGATGTGGAGAAAAAGGAACCCTTCTCCACTGTTGGTGGGAGTGTAGACTGGTGCAACCACTATGGAAATCAGTGTGGAGATTCCTCAGGGAACTAGGACTAGAGATTCCATTTGACCAAGCTATTCTACTTCTTGGTATCTTCCCAAAAGAATTAAAATCATTATATCGCAGGGATATATGCACACCCATGTTTATAGCAGCACAGTTTGTAATAGCTAAATCGTGGAAGCAGCCCAAATGCCCATCAACAGCAGAACGGATTAAGAAAATGTGGTTCTTTTATACAATGGAGTACTACCCTGCCATAAAGAATGATAAGCTTGAGATATTCCTAGGTAAATGGATGTATCTTGAGACCATACTCTTAAGTGAAATAAATCGGACACATATGTTTAAATACCACATAGTTTCTCTGGTGTGAGAAACTGAAGTGTAAATAAAGACTGAAATGTATTATATTGGGAAAGGGAAGAAAATGTCCAAATGGGAAAGGGAACAGGGAGGGGAAAGGAACAGAGGGACAAGAGAAATAAGAAATGGAAGGAAAAAATGGAAACAAATCTTTTGTAAATAGGGAGGGAGGAGGGGGTGAGGGGAGGGGAATGGGAAAAAAAGAAGCAACCAGATACATCATGTACAGGTACAAATCCCCTATGATGAATGTTATCACTATGTACATCTAAAATGTACCATTAAAATAAAATTTAAAAAAAAAATAGGACTGCTAAGACATGGCAGATGGCTTCTCCCAGACCAAGCAGGAGAAAGAGTGTGATCAGGCGGTCAGGACAAAAGTCTAAGGGCCTTTTATAACATAGTTTTGGCAGTGAAATACCATCACTCCCCTACACACAAACACACACACACACACACATTTTATTGGCCAAACAGGCCAAGCCTGGTCAAGTGTGGGAGGGAGTACAAAAAGGAGTGATGCCCAGGGGAGGGGTCAGAGAGCATTTGGAGCCATCTTGGAGGCTAGTCCCATACCCCCTGTGCCTCAGTTTACGCACATTTAATGATTCAGTAAGTTAATGATGATTCAGTAAGTTAATATATGTCAAAGCACTTAGTATAATTCTGGTATATAACGAGGATTAGCTGTTCTTATTATCAATATTAAATTTATTCAGTTGCTTAGTTGAAGAGTAGGTATCTGCAATAGTTAAAGTTCTCTATAGAAACAGAATCAATATAAATCTATTTATTTACTTATTTATTTATGCAAAGGGATTTATTAGGTAGGCTTGCAGGATTAGAGGCAGGAGAATCACAATGGCTGTCAGCAGAATCAGCATCAAAGAATCTAAAATTGCTGTCTGTACTCTGCGGACACAGAAAATTCACTGTCACTTGAAGGTTGAAGGCCTTGAAGCTCACTGTAGAGCCACCGTGTGAGTCTGCACTGGAAGGCTGGAGAGTTTGTGTTGGAAGGCAGAAGAAACTGGAGACTGATGTCCAAAGGCAATGGCGAAAACTGGAGCTCTCCCCAAAAAGGGAAACACTTCCTTCTTCTTTTCCCTTTTATCCTGGCCAGGTACAAGCCTACTGGTTCGTGCCACCCACCTTCTCCCCTCTGTTTGTGGTTTACATGTCGATCAACCACAGACACACCCAGAATCTACTAATCTGCTAAATGGTTCTTACCCAAGTCAAGACTTGACATATCACAATTAATGATCATAAGATCAAAACCTTTTCATTTTAAAAACATATTAATCACAATAAGCACAGAGCCTACAACCTTGTGAAGAGTCTATGAAATTATGTTTAGACCAGAATAAAAATTGTATGCACCAAATTATGAAAAGAAAACTCTAAAATAATAATAGATGTGTTAGTCTTTCAATTCTGGCTCCGAGCTTGTAGCACACCCTTCCATCGAGAAAAATGAGAAAAACTGGATAACATTTTTTTTATTGTCTGAAGATTTCAAAGAAATACTAATTGCCTAGGACTTGATGGTCCAAAAAAGAAAAGAAATTCATCCAGGTAAACTTGACATCCTACACCACTCTTCTCATCAAGGAATCTGCTCTTACTCAAGTGCAGGGCTCCAAAGGATGGGACTCAGTTTCCAGCGAGCTGAACACCTGCCTGGGTTAAGGTAATCTGCTTCTATTCCAATCGCCTGTCAGAAGCTAAATTCTCTAAAAGAAGAAAACAGCAGACTGAGCTGCTAGAATTTTTATACACAATATCTGACATTCAATACAATTTATCACACACACCACGGGACAAGATCAATGAAATAAGGAAGACGATAGAACAACACTTAGGTAAAAATACTGGAGTTATCATTATAGACTTGAAAATTAGTGTTTTCCTTATGTGAAAGAAAATAGAATTAAGAAATGGAGAATTTGACCAGAGATCTAGAATACTTAAGAAACGAAATGGAAATTCTAGAGGTCGAGAATAACAAGAACTGTGCGAGTCCATCAAGAGCTCAGTGAATGGGTCTAACAAGATTAGCCACAGCTGAAAAGAGAGCAGATAGACTAGAAGGTCGGTATTTAGAAAGTATCCCGAAAGGGAGAAGAGGAAAAATAAGGCAGCATTTGAAAAGATCATGGCAGAGAATTTGCCAGAACTTCAAAAGACATTAAAAAGGACGTTCGCGATACACCAAATTGAGTAGGATTAAATGCAAAGAAAAACTCACATCATAAAAATTACTGAAAACCAGAGACAAAGGAGCACATCCAAAAACATCTGGCAACACACACACACACACACACACACACACACACACACACACTGCCACCTAATTAACTGCAACTCAACCAAATTCTTAAACAACTTTTATTAAACAGAAAATAAGTGTGACTTTCAATGTGTCGAATGCTGTGTGGCAGATAGACCCCCAATTAACCCTGCTGACATTCCAATCCTGGTCAGTGGACCCCGAGTCCAGAGCCCTCACTGGTATTCTGTGCTGTCTCCTGCAGACCGCTTTGCCTCTCTGTCCCATTTTGTAACCTGTAAATTGCTCATCCCACGAGTCTGTTGTGCATGTTAAATGAGGTGACATACAACGGTGCAATATAAGCTTTAATTCCTGCTTTAATAGCAAGGTTCCTCCTTTCTAGGAAGCCTGAGGACTTCTGTGTGCTCCCTTCATACCTTTTCTTCCTACCCCTGCAGTTTTATTCTAAAACCACTTACTTCTCCACTTTCCCTACTATCAGAGAGGCCTTGGTGTCTAAAATAGAGTTCTCAAATTGAATATGTATTGATGTAGTTATGGTGAGCTGGCCCTGAATAATTTTTAATGATCTATCATTTCTAGGTAGTTACGATGTGCCAGGCAATGTGCTAAATAAGAGTTTGTAGGCATTTCCAGCTATGATCTTCACAGTGGCCTCAGAGAGATACTACTAGTATTCCCATTTTATGGATGCGGAAACTGAGGCTTAGAGAAATGAAGACAACCAGAGTCAGCTGGTTAGGAAGTAAAGGAGTACAATTAGGGTCTGTGACCATCAGACACTGATTTTAGCCGTTTTATTTTTTCGCCTATCATGGACCAGATCCTGGGCCATGGGAAAACAGGATATTCTCACATGTTCACCTCAGTGTGGATCCCAACGGCTGGAGAGGGTGATACACAACTCAGTTACCCCACAGAGGGACTCTTCAGGGCTCTCCCAGGAGCCAGTTGCTCTGGCTGAGAAACTGTGGGAGAACTCAGAGCCTGCGAGGATTGAAATAAATTCCTCTCCTACCACCCTAAGAAAGAGAAATCAAAAGCCTGTCTCTTGTCTCCAAAGCTTGAGGTTAAAGAAAAAATACCCAGCCACAGGTAGTTAAGTGATTATAAACTGTAAAAATAAATCAGCCTGATATAATTGCTCCAAGGAAAAAGATGACCAACATATTTAAAATGTCCACGCTGCCCCCTCTCCCATCTCCATTTGGCATCCTCTAATTACCTTCACATTTCATTTCCATCAGCAAGATGACCTGTATTTCCTTCGAGGAGTGCCAGTGAGGGCCTGGCTGAGGAGCGGGGCCCCTGGTGATAAATCAGATTCACCATTAGGAGTGAAGTGCTCATCTCGGCAGCGCTAAATGCAGGATTTATAAAGATGTCTCCGCCATCCAGCCCAATTGTGGACACCATAATAAATTCATGAGCGGGTGCCAGGGTAGCACACTTCATTATGTGCAAGGCTCCTGGCCATTAATCTAGCCAGGCGGCGGGCAGGATTCCTGGGGAAGGAAGACAAATTTATGCGGCCTAAACTTACTCGTTCCATTATGGATTTAATCGGCCCAGGCTGCGGGCTGCAGAGGCGAGGGGACCGTTTTTCACACTTTGGATCAAGTGTGTGTAACTCCCGGTTGTGTCTTATTTCTTCTGCGAGAACGCCCTAATTTTATCCTTCACCCTGCTCTCAGGGAACATCTTCAAGAGACCTTCATCGTGGCCACTTACTCCAGATAAAATATTTATACAATCAATTTCCAGAGAGCATTTCCCCTTAACCATTCTATTAACATGGAAATGCTCATATGCAAAATGGGCTGGGGAGCCTCTCCAGACACTTAACCCTTTAACTTCACCACAGAGGAAGTAGGTACCACACACAGAGGAGAAAGTAAACACAGGTTAAAGGCATTTTCTTTACTGTAGCATGTGTTGCAGTGTGTGTAATGTGTGTGCAGAATGTGTCTGTACTTGCACACATAGTTCTACTAGGAGGGATCATAGGAATGTCTTCGGCCTCTCTGTGGAGCTAAACTCTAGAAATTGTCTAGAGCTATGTGGCTGATCTGCCACATAGCTCCACAGCACACTGTTAAAGAAAATCTTTGCAGTTTCCTGCTGCCTTGTAACTGAACCAAACAACATGTGACCTGCAAACCCCCATTTCTAGCATACTGCGTGGCATATTTTTTCTAACGGAGCCCAGAAAGCCCTCAGAATCCCTTTCAACACAGGTAGACAATACCAATCAACCTTTATTGATAAGGGTAATGATAACTGCATGATGTACAGAGCTTACCGTGAGCTGGCACTGTTTACAATACTTTACCTGTAGTAACTCATCGAATCTCCACAACAGCCCTACAAGGTAGAGACTATTACTAGCTCCACATTACTGACTAGGAGACTGGATACATTAGCCATATTTCTGTTACTGTGACAAAATACCTGAGACAATTACCTTCCAAGTGGAAGGATTTATTTTGGCTTATGCATTTAGAGGTTTCAGCCCATGGTCGGTTGGCCTTGTTGTTTCAGGCTTCTGTGGCAAAGCACGACATCATGGTGGGAGCATGTGGTGGAACAACCCACTCACCTCATGGTGACTAGGAAGCTAAGACAGTAACAGTGTCCCATAATCTCTTTCAAGGACATGTCTCCAGGGACCTAAGACCTCCCACCATGTCCCACCTTTTAAAGGTTCTACCACTTCTCAAGCTGGGGACCAAGCCTTTACCACATGGGTCTTTGGGGGAATTCCAGATCCACCGTCTTGCACTGGGGAACAGAGAGATGAATAAAGCCAACTGCGATCACACACCAGTGAGTAGGGCCATTTCTAGCCCAAACTGTGGAGTAGGGCACTTGAGGCTTTCTGGGATCCACTAGATCCTTTCTCCCAAACACGCCATCGTTACTGTTCAGCAGACCATACCTCCGGAGCTGTCCAAGGACGGAAGTGACACCTTCATGGCACCATTCCACCCATCACACCAGCAGACCACCGATGGGTGCACCATGGCTGGATCTTAGGACATTTGGGATCTTCCACCTTGAGACCCACTTCTGGCACCAATGTGATAAAAGCCCCCGGGCGATTCAGTCAGTGCCCAGATCTGACAGGAGCAGCAGCAATCGCTCTACAAACATTTATGTGCCAAGTCTATCTCTGCCAGAAGCGGGGACAGCCAAGTGAATAAAGTCGACCTGTGTCTGTGAAGAACTTACAGTATTTCACAAGGAGAAAGATGGCAGCTAAATGCTGGCTGAAACAGATTGCGGGCTGAGGTCTGTAATACCTGTTCAGCCACTGTGGGTGCACAGAATGGGGAAGAAAACACAAGCACAAAGTTTAGAAAGGGAAGATGATGATGTTCAACATTCAAGATGAGCCAAGTGGAATGTGTGATGGGATGAGGAAGAAAAGATCCTGGGCTGCTCAGGCAAAGGCACAGAGAAGTGGAGATGTGCTTGGGAGGGGTGGCAGAATGGTGCTCACAAAGCCATCTAGAACCTTCCCTTCTGGTGAAGATTTACTGATGCTAAGGAAAGAGAAAGGAGTGGAATTTGCCTTTAATCATCCCTTCCTTAGAACTCACGCCCGTTTCTCTTCATCAGATGTGTCTTCGTGTATTCAAAAATAATTGTTCCTTTATGTGGTTTCTTAAGTCTAGAACTTGGTGTGTTGCTATAGCCATGAGGCTCTGAGAGGAGTGAGAGCCAGTTCCAAGAGTGCCTCAAACATTCAAATCAGGAGAAGACTCAGGAGGAAGGAGGAGAAATGCCTCATCTCCGTTCACTGGTGCCACAAGAGACGAAAGGCGGGTAGTGCTGTGATTTGGGAGAGGACAGGCCGGACTTAGGCAAATCGGCACTCTCTTCACCTTGGATTGGAAATGGGATTTTTGCAGTTTGTTGGTGAACAGAGAACTGGACAAAGTTATCAAATACCCCTTTTCATTTGGAGAGAGCTTTCCTGAGAAACAGGATAAAAGCTAATATTGTGGATAATCAAAATCCGCTGAGGTGAAGGGAAAGCTACGAGTGAATGGGTCTTTGAACACACACCTGCAAAGAGGAGGTAGTAACGACACAGGACTGTTTAGTGTTCTCAAGAGGACCCAATAAGATATGCTTACAATGAAATTAGAACACCAGGCCTGGAGGGTGAGCTAAGACCAATAGAAGGGGGTACAAATACAAATAAATGAGATCAAGAAGAACTGAGCAGAAACAAACAAACAGACAAAAGCAATAACCGACTTAAAATCTAGACTTCATACTAAAAAAAGTAGGATTGATACTGCAAATAGCAGGCCATAGACGATCAGGTAGAGAACCTCTCTAGAATGCAGAAGAAAGGAAAAATAGACGACACTGAAGAAAAAGATAAGAAATGTGGAGAAAAGACAAAGAAAAGTGAGAGAACTTGCCTTTCTACTTTTTTTTTAGCAATAGTTTGTTAGGTGGTTTCCTATTATGGTGCTTAAGCCTTACGCACCTACTAAGTTTTTAATAGAAGCCCAATTTTTTTCCTGGGCTTTATTGCTGTCCATTGTACTTAGACTGAACCACAAAGAACTGGGCTAAAAAGAAGTGCTTGGGTGCGACCACTCAAAATCATTAGTCTACTTCACGATCGCAGGCGGAGTGTCAATTATCTGTTGCTGTGATAAAGTATCCCCAAAACAGGTGCCCCTTAATAATCACATTGTTTTGCACCTGGTGAGAGCATGAGGCGGAACATTCTGTCCATCTTCTGGTGGCTGGGGAGCAAAGAGAGAGAGGAAGAGACCGGCACCCCCAAATTAAGTGCTTGTAGAAAATCATATTATTTTGTTCCTGGTTCTGACAGAAGGAATCCAGAAAGTGCTCAGCTAGAGGCTTCATCTCAGTCACGTGGTATCAGCTGTGGTGTCTGCAGCTGGAGTATTCTCTCCGGAGACGGCCTCATCACCCACATGCTTCGTGCCTCAGCGATATGGGGAAGGCTGGGCTCAGTGGGCTCTTTCCACTCGCCGTGTACTTGAGGGCTTCTTTGCACACAGCAGGAAGCCATTTTTTGTTTTGTTTTGTTTTGTTTTTGGTGCTGGGGATCAAACTCGGGCCCTTGTGCTTGCAAGGCAGGTACTTTAACCACTGAGCTAAATCCCCAGCCTGGAAGCCATATTTCTTAAAGGCAATTTAGGTTGCCAAAAGCCAGTTCCCAGAGATAGGAAATGCAGCCTGCCTGGGCTTGGGGACTGGCACAGAAAACTGACTGCCACGTTCTGTTGTCCACTAGTCACAGAGCCCATCTAGGTCCAAGAGAAGAAAACACAGAACCTGAGCTCTCACTTAGGAATATCAAAATGTGTGGCCGCCTTTAATCTCCCAAAGCTTGCTATGTGTGACTCTGTTCTCCGGAGATGATTCCATCCCCACAGGACATGGATGCCTGATGGATGTGCATCCTCGGATCCAAAAAACCTGCTTGATTTGTCTGAGCCTGAGAGTCAAACTCCAGACTGTTGGGTTGGAAAGGCTCAGAGAGTATGCTGTCTGCAGGGCTATGGCCCACAGAGCTGGCATGGGATCTCTCTCTCTCCCTCTCTCTTTGTCCCCCCTCCCTCTTTCTGTTTGTCTTTTCACTCCATCCCATTCCCTCCCTATCTCTGTATCACAGGTGACCCCCGTAATGGGCTGGGGTGGGCGTACAGATGAATAAGAGGCAGTAGAGTGTCCTGAATAAAAACCACTTCCTCTCTGCTCTCTGAGTCATCACCCTAGTCCTTCTTAGGAGGGACTTGCTCTTTTCCAGAACACTCTTGCTCCCAAGGCACTTCCAGCCCTCTGAGACTGTGTGCTTCAGGCTGCCTGGTGAGTCCAGACCTGGCAGCGGCTACTCGTGGCTCCCAGTGTATGGAACCATTTTAAATTCCTCATTAAAAGACTCACAGATGAGAGTACAAGTAAAATTTGATACATTCAACAATGAACCATGCCTAAAGAAAATGAAATGGTATTTTAAAGAGGCATTGCAGAGAAAAATGTGACGAATGCAAACAAAAAACAAATTGTAAGTTTTACATTAAGAAGAGCATCATTGTATCATGATAAAAATAAAATCCCCAATGAAGATATATTACACTTTTACAAATTTTCAAAATAGATAAATTTTTCAAACATGTAAAAAATAATTGTCAGAGACGTGATTTTGAGAAGTCAATATACTTAGGTTCATCTAACACATTAAGTAAACTGAGAACATTTGAGTTATACAGTTAATAAGACTAAAGGTATATACTCTAGATATCTTTGTTTCCAATAGATACTTTTTCAAGGGTTAGTAGTTATTTTCAAAAGCTTGCCATGTACTGCACTATCAAGAAAATCTTGATAAAAATGAAAAGTTTATAGGCCAAATTCCCTGATAGAACAAAAATAAATGGAAACATTTCCAACACCACTGAAAAAATAATAGAAACTTGAATAATAAATAAATAAGTAAAAATATTCCCATAAATAGTTTTTCAGTCAAAAGGGAAATAAAAATCTCAGTTACAGACTATTTAGAAAATAATAAAATGAAAACAAAACAATGCTTTGTCAAAGCTATGGATTGCTGCCAATGCTACACTTAGAAAAAAAAGAAATGTAGAGCAATAAATTGTTTTATTATTAAAGAAGAAAGAACAGAAATAAATGAATTAAAATTTTATTTCAGGAAGTTAGTAAATGAACAACAAAACAAACTTAACAAAAACTCGATAAAAATCAAATAGGTAAAAACAAAAATTATTTAATTAATGAAGATAAATATAATATGAATGTATGAGCTAGCTCTTTAAATATATATATAAGAAAACAGACCATGTTCTGGCAAACCTAATAATAAAAAAGAAAGCAAGAGTAACTCAAAACCAGAAATGAGGAAGGAAATGTAACAAGAGAGAAGAGTTTTTTTTTTTTTTAAGTGAAATATGAAGTCCTTTCTAGATATAAAAATAAAAGGAAAGCAGAAAGGAAAATTAATAGACTACATAAACATGAAAAGCTCCTGCAATTGAAAAAAACCTTAAAATCAAAAGCATATGACCACTTTGGAAAAATATTTTCAATATATGTAGTTGATAAGACTTCAGAATTAGTAAGAATAATATGACCACCCAATAGGAAAGAGGAAAAAGTGGTGCACACCTGTAATCCCAGCACCCTGGGAGGCTGAAGCAGGAACACAAGTTTGAGCCTCATTTGGGCAACTTAGTGAAACAGTGAGACTCTGTCTCAAAATAAAAAATAAAAAGTACTGGGGATATAGCTCAGTGTGAAGGCCATGAGTTCAAAGAAAGAAAGCGGAAATGGGAAAAGAATATTGTATATGAAACTCAAGTCAGAGCATAAGAACTATCAGTGTGCAATACTTATATGGGAAAATGTTTAAACTCAATAATAATGAAAAAAAAACCACAGAGACAAATATACGAAAGATAATAGCCAGAACTGACAAAGATGCAGGTGAGTTGACCTTTTTACACTTTGACTGTAGTTCAACTTTTCTAGGAGAAAATTTGAAAATAAGGACCAAGAATCCTTAAAATATTTATAGCCTTTGACTTAACAATTATATTTCTAAAAATAAACATGGAGAAACTACATAAGTATATATCTGATTATTTACTAACCTATATATCTCAGCATTATTTATAAGAAAAAAACACAACTATCTAACAATAAATTTCATAATTATAGGATGTTACATCTATATAATTAGACATTATATGGTGCTTAAAATTACATTTTTGAGAACTAATGACAAAGTTTTCCATATTTTGTTAAGCAAAATAGGAAGTTAGCTAGCTAAAATATGTTTATAGACTGAAATGTTAAAAGAAATTTGAAATACATGTGATGTTGCTTGTTTGTTTTTGCAGTGCTAGAGATTGAACCCAGGGCCTTCACACTGAGCTACATCCCCATCCCTTTTTTCAATTTTGTGTTTTGAAACAGGGTCTCGCTAAATCACTAAATTATCCAGAGTGGGCTTGACCTTGCTATCCTCCTGCCTCAATCTCCCAAAGTGCTGGGATTATACGTGTCCAGATAATTTTTATTTTTTAAGTTTATTTTTTCGTGTTTTTTCAAATGCTCCAAATTACCACATATTAAATACTAAAGTTCCCTGAGAAATCCCCAATGAAATAGATAGTTTCCCAAGAAAATACAGTTGCTCAAGATTGATTTAAGACATTTCAAAATCTGTCAAAGTTATCTTTAAAAACGTCTGCAGGGCTAGGCTGTTTTACTTTCTTACTTTCACACTTGCAGGATGCCAAATTTGTTTCACATTAACAAGTTTTCAAAGTTACAAACAAACAAAACAAAACAAAATAACAAGAAAATCTCCTGATGCATTTTATAGCATAGCAAAGCATGGTAAAGATAACACATAAATGCAAACATTTTCTAAGTAAAACTTACAAATTGAAACCAGCAGTATGTTAAAATGTAACAAATCAAGTATGGTTCCTTATCGCGAGTATTAGAGAATGGTTTACTATTGGTAACAACTATTAAAACAAAATGTTACATCAATAAATGAAAGGATAAAATCATGCAATCATTTCAATAGATGCCAAAAGGGAATCTGATCAAATGCAACACCCACTTCTCAGTAATCTGCAAGGAGAGACATGTTTCCTTACAGCGCTCAAGTCTTTATAGTGGTTAGAAACATGTGTTCTGACATCACAGTTCATGCATATGAATCCTGCCTTCTCTACTTGCTTAGGGACAAACAGCATGATCAGAAGTACGCTGAAAGTTCGAGTCTCATTTAGAACTGAAAAGGGCAAAGATGATCCCTATCGATGATACAGTATCTTTTTACAATATCTAAGGAAAAATGTGATCATTTGAGGAAGAAGCAGTTGGGACCTAGGAAATAAGTCAGTTCACTTTGCACTGTCTATTCATTTCTCTTGCTCAAATATTAAAAAAAAAAAAAACCAACATTTTCTTATCATAAATGAGCATTATCCATTCAATTAAAATGAAGGTTGAAACCAGACTGGGGCAGCCCACGCAAGGTTATTGGTTTTTTGATTGTTTGTTTGTTTGTTTGTTTTAGGAGAATACGTATACTTTGTATATGTGCTGCCGAAGTGAGCACAAGAGAATATGTATACTTCAGAAAATTAAAATAAAAAAGGGAGAAGTTATGGTTAAGAAGAAAATTCTGAATATATGAAATCCTTATGGGTGAAATGATGTGATTTTGTGGAATTGATTTTAGTGGAAAATTGTATAGGGGAGTATTGAGGTGATTTATACCAAAAAAAACTGGTCATGTGTTAAAAAATTTTAAAGCTAGGAGATGTGTACGTGTGAGTTCATTATACTACTCTCTATAAAGAGTTAAAAGTGAAAGAACATTCCTTTTAAAAAGCCTATTAATGTAAAAATTATAGTGCTAAATTAGTAATTGGAAAAATAATCTGTCTTCTTGATTTAGTCACAATATCATTTTATTTCACATGATAAAAATTAGTTGTTCAAACTAGAGTGTAATTTAAACTTGAAAAATAAAGAGTTTGAAAAAAAACCAAAACAATAAACTGAGAATTTAATAGAATTTAGTCAAACTCAATATGGTAGCTGAATTCAGAATGAATGTACAAAATAAAAAGCTTTCTTAAATAGCAGCCAAGAACAATTAGAAAATAATACCGAAACAATGGCCTCAGACACAACATTAGCGTGTACATAGAATACTTGAGAGTTTATGCTTATAATAAATATTGAGTTCTATGTAGAACTCAATATAAAAATATTCTGTGGAGGTATATAAGGTGCATAAAATAATTTGTAAACAAAATGAATAAGATGCCATGTTTCTGGGTGGGAGATAAAGTATAGCATAGATATCAATTATTTTTAAATTTAATAACATAGTTAATGTAGTAAAAACTAACTGAGATTCATCCAATAATACTGGAAAATGTAATAGTTGATACAATGACTCAAAAGGTCTTTGGAAGAACAGACAGGCAAAATTATTCATTATTTTAAACATTATTTTAAATTTGGGGAAAAGCAACAAGGACCAGTTTAGATTTATTTGCACACACGGGAAAATGTATTCAATGAAACAACAAGATATATGTATTGGTTAGGTTTTCTGTTGCTAGGATAAAATACCCGATACAGTTTAAAGGAGGAGAGAATTAATTTGGCTTACCATTTTGGAGGATGCAGTCCATGGCTGACTGGCTCCAAGGCAGAAATGGCATAGTGGAAGGGAACGGCAGAAGAAAGCTGCTCACCGCATGGAATCTAGGAAGCAGGGAGAGAACAGAGGACAAGGTTAGAGCCTTCCTTCCAGGTCACACCCCAGTGACCCAACCCCAGCCAGGCCTGTCCACCTAACAACACATTTAGCCATTAACTCAACAGATTAATTCATTGATAAGTATAGCCCTCCATGATCCAATCACCTTCCCAAAGCCCCACCTCTGAGTACATGATACTTTAGAAAGTGGTATTTTAGATCTAAACCATAACCATATGTCTCAGATGGCACATGCTCAGTTCAACTGCAGTGACAAACAACCCCAAGATGTAAGAGTCTTCTAACCAAAGATGTCTATCTTATGCTTAACGCATGTCCATTACAGCTCGAATGGGGCTCTGCTCCCCTTCTTACTCCAGTTCATGGAGTCAGTGGTGAAAGAGAGCACAGTTCTGGATAGTTTCCCACCGGGAAGTAAAAGCTGTAGCCCAGAAAAACCTACATCAAGTCTGTCCACACTGCTTTGACAAGAGCTAGTCAGATGACCCCAAACAACCTGAAGGCCAGGTAATATCAGCTAACTATTTTGTTATGAAACATAACTAACTCATTCCTGGAAGCTAGTAAGTTCCAAGTTTTGGTGAATACCATTAATAACTATTAGAGGCATAGGAAAAAATAAAGGAATGGCTAACTCACAAACAAACCCTATTAAATATAAGGATACCATATGCCATGGCACCTTGTTAGGCAGATAAATGAGAATTAGGTCATAAAAACCACTGGGAAAACTGGTTAAATATTTGAACTGAAAACAACCATTTTCTTACCTTACTCCATAATAAACTTCAGATACTAAATATTTTTAAATCCTTTAAGAATTGCAAGAAACTGGCTATCATTCTTTTCCATGATAGCCCACACTGCATCCCCCAGAGGCAGCGTGTACTTTTATTTTTGTTTTTAACCCTCTTTTTCTCTGTTTGGCCCAAGCTTGCTCTGCAGAACCAGTTTCTTTCCCAATCTTCACTTATGCCTTTTTAAATGAACTTTGCCACCGCTTAAAAAAAAAAAAAAAAAAAAAAAAAAAAAAAAAAAAAAAAAAAAAAAAAAAAAAAAAAAAAAAAAAAAAAAAAAAAAAAAAAAAAAGAATTGGAAGAAACTATACCTTTATGCTTACATAATTAAAAGCCTATATATATTTGAGTAAAAGAAAGAATGACTTATGATTTTGAAAGAAATGAATGGAACAAAAGACCAAAACAAAGAAGGACTTAACCAAACATATTACAACTTCTTAATGTAAACACACATATACATATGTGCATAAGAGTCAAACAGGAAAAATATCTATAACATATCTATTAATCATAATACTAGAGGGTCTAAATTAGAGTTTATACAAAAGAAAAATGTTCCCGAAAGAAGAATGAATAAAGGCCACAGACAATTCACATAAGGGCTGGGGATTTGTCTCCGTGGTTAGAGTGCTT